>VCRD01003109.1:28305-41979 GCA_006783055.1 Trinorchestia longiramus
TACCTAAGACTGATGGTTACTTTTGGCAAGAGCCAGCAGACTGCCTACTTTCATTGTGAAGAAAGAGCTTTGCGAGGAAGAGGGACCATGTCGTTCGGAATTATAGTCGTGTACTGTCATTATTCACAAAGTTGTCACGAACCATGATGTCTAAAAAGTCGAATGTCACAACACGAGCAGTTGCACCAGGGACTGACGGGTGCATCGGCATTCAGCTGTTTGTATTGAATCTAAATGTGACGTCCCATGCAATGTAAACCTTGGTATTTGAGACTGCATCATTAATATGCAGATTGCGACATGCAAAAGACCACAAAAATCTACCTCGATTTGATGAAGTTTATCGTCATGATTTTCTGATTGAATATCAGTGGTACTTTACCACCAGCAGAGCATCATCATTAAGAAACTCACTATTGATGTACAGTTTTGCTCCTTCCCTTGCTTCAATTATGCATGTGGAAGTAGCATTCCTTTGATAGATGGACCATTTTTGGAGCACTGGAGTGTTGTACCGTTGCTGGCCTGCGGTTTTTCTCTTAGAGATAACATTGTTCCATGCATAAGCGGCCAATATTCGTTTAACTGTAGCATCGCCTAACTCTCGGCCTGCATTTGTTTCCATGTGAGGGAAGAAGAGCGCAGCTCGAGGGAGAGAGCACTGCCAGAAGCCGCTGAAGGATAAAATTTCGCCCTCGAGGAGGCCGCTCGTGGAATGCAACAGGATACGCAAGAGCTGGGGTGCGCAAATCAGGCGCTACAAGACGCTCGGGCCAAGGTTGTTTTAAGGGAGGGCAATTGAAAAAGAAAGATGGAAATTGAGCTGAATGAGGAGCTGGATAGTATAAGGATGAAGAGGATGGGGAGCTCTTCGATTACGAGGCGCAGAATGTTGCTTAGTTAAATGAAGATGAACTCGCCGGCAGCTTACAGAAGACAGCCATCGTGTTACTTTTGCCTGCGCGCAGCATGTACTCGTGGTGTACGTGAGTATTGAGGGACTGGCTTATGCGGCTCCACTTCAAAAGAAAAGGAGTCTAACTAGAAGAGACTAACATCCTCTTAGTGTAGATTTTTCCAGCATGAGTCAACCAAATACTTAGAGTAATTAACAATAATCGCAAATTTACTTTTGCTAGTGTCTGACCCATAACATGAGATCCAAAGCTTAGACTTCAGCTGCAGCAGCCCATAATACAGTCCAGCGATGGTCGACTCTCATTTCTCAAGTTTCTTGGGCAGCTTGGTCTTGAGATCGTTCTTCTTGAGGAGATCATTAAATAAATGTGAATTGTTTGCAATAGTACATTGCAAACAATGAAGTGTACCGTGTGCTGTGATTGTACTGTCTACCGTATCCTATCATTGTATTGTTGGCCGCATATTGATATTCTCCTGTTTACGTTATCTATTGTAGAGTATAAACTCCGATTGTGTACAGAGTATACTCGTATATTGTACACCGTACAATCACTACCTCGTTCTTTGAAAGTGACGTAGCAATTTATGGGACAGTGAGTACTGTTAGGGGTTAGCAGTTCCCTTACTCTCACCTTCCCCTTCAAAACTGAGGGTCAGAGCAAGAATGCGGAGTGAGACACGAGCCTTGTAGTGACTTGAACGTGTAAATACAAACGAGTGACTGTTCTACTCTCTCATACAGAGATAAGAATATTTTGCGTTCAAATTACGTAGTTATGATTTAACCAGTTATAGTATCGTATTAGAAATTTATTCATTAATTAATGTTAGCAAATTTTTCTTTCCATAATATTAGGGTGCTTTAGTTTAGACGACTTGCCGTGGTTCACCTCAGCATCACCCTGACGCCCAGGAACAAATTTTTGCTGACGAGGTCTCAACTGGCTGACCGCTGCTCAGTCCTCAGCTGAACTGACTGCCTCGGTGTGGCTGGGGTGACACCAGCTCCTTGTCCTCATCTCTCGAAATTATTGCAGGAACTCCGACAATTACAGCAGACAACCCAATTTTTACTGGCAGTGTTGCTCATCAGATTAAATTCAGTCTTTCAGACTTGTTTCATAACTAGAGCGCTTGATGATTTCGAGAGTTGAATGACCATATATACGTAAAAAATTCAAGCGACTTCAATAACTTTTGTCCGCAGACACAAAATGGTTCAAATGGCGTTCACGTTCAAATCTCATCTCTGCCTAAGACTTGCACACAACATCCTAGTTTGCTTAGCTACGACATAAATTAGTGAAAAATCTGTAAAATTTAACGAACTGTGAGACGAAAGTTTATTTATTTGCTACCAAGAATGATTCAATTAACATAGCCACCGAAAAATGCAAAATAACTAGGGGGTAACGTCGCTACGTGAAAAAGTCGATGCAGCAATTTACATTCTAAACTAAATAAAAAGTCTTAAGAAGGCTTGGAGAAGTAGCTAACAGAGGCATAGTGCTACTTGGCTGTCTACAAACACTACATGTGCCAGTGAATGACTAGTAGAGCGCGTCTGCAGAGCTGTCCAGCCTGCCCTCTCACGCCGGAGCAAAGCAAGAGAGAAGCAGGACAACCTTTGCTTCAGCTTGGGTGCAATTTAAGCAAAACTAGCAGGCTTCTGTTGCCTCTTGGCTGCATCAGTTGGTTGCGAACGTAGTGGTTAGATATAGCAAGAAAACTTTCGGTTAAATGACTTACTGAAAGACTGGACCAGAAAATTGAGCTGAGCTCGGTACAACGTAACCGACTCAAAACTGCATGTTAAAGTTCATCACTTAGATCGAAGCTTTAGATATTTCTCTGAAAGCTGACTTTTTCTGCTTGTAGAATACTTTGTACTGTTGAGACCCTGCTGACGGCTTGAGTCTCATGAGTCACTGTTGCTCTCAAGGCACGGACGTCGAGGAGCCCGAGCTGGCGAACAAAGCATCTCTGCTTCTGGTCCTCCTGGAAAAGTCATGTAAATACTCCCCTCTGTTGAGAGCACGATAACTGGTGATCTTATAACGCTGCACGCAAGAAGCACCATGTAAAGTGCAAGAAAATTATGGATTTTACACGTTATGAGTGGAAAGATCAGCGCTGCTGAACCTAGTTTTCCGTTCTGGACAAATTTCCGTTCACCTCAAATTTCCTCAACACATGCAGACTACTTTCTGAGGGGAGTCAAGTTCAATGAGTGTTGACTCCAGCAGACTTGTCTTGTAAGAAAAATCTGGAAAAAATATTACTGTGCTTACAACGCAAATTCACCTAGAACTTGAAAATAAAATTAAAAATACCAAGAAAATTTATCATTCTCAATTGAAACGTCTCACAGTCCAGTTCCATCATCCGTTTATATTTGCATTGCATTAAAATTTGTGCAAATTTGTGTATTATACTAATCAATTGCCAATAAATTGTGTTCTTCTGGCAGTAAAATTTTCAGCCTATGAAAATGCGCTCGTCCTTTTCATACAGGTACAAGTATAGTTACGTACAGTGTGCGTCTATGTACGTTGGAATGACGTCACGGTGTTAATACACTAGGATACCCGAGCATCAGGACAGGAGTTTCCTTACTTACTGTTAGTGGTCTCTGACACTTCCTTCTCATTTGTCTGTCCGTATGCATGCCCAGCAGTGCAATACACTGATATCTGAGAACAGTTTTAAAACAATTCATTCTGCCACGGGTAATAGGGATCTTAGAATTTTAGAATCCTTGTACATTTTTTAAAGAGAAACCAGCATTTATTCAAACAGCTCTCACCAAATTCAGGTTCTCTATAAAAAATTGCGTTTAATGTATCTCTCAACTCTTCACTATGATGTACTTTATTAATGTTAAAAATGTTTAATTTTCATTTTTCAGATGTTTTATCTGAGAGACAAATCCTTCATGACAGCATCAGTAGAACAAGGATACAAAGTATCTGATGGATACTAATAAAGAGCACCAGTTGTATACAGAAAGAGCCCAGTTGTGTACAGCAAGCGTACCAGTTGTATAGAGGAAAAACATCAATTATACACAGAAAGAACATAAGTTGTAACAGGAAAGACACCAGTTACACACTCGTACAAGAACCATTAGTAGCCTGAAAATGTGAACCAGTATTACACTGCAAGAGTAACCTTCTCCGGCTGTAGTAACCTCTCCCGACTGTAGTAACCTCTCCCAGCTGTAGTAACCTCTCCCAGCTGTAGTAACCTCTCCCAGCTGTAGTAATCTCTTCCAGGTGTAGTAACCTCTTCCAGGTGTAGTAACCTCTTCCGGCTGTAGTAACCTCTTCCGGCTGTAGTAACCTCTTCCGGCGGTAGTAACCTCTCCCGACTGTAGTAATCTCTACCGGCTGTAGTAATCACTCCCGGCTGTAGTAATCTCTTCCAGCTGTAGTCTCCCAATTGTAGTCATTGCTCCCAGCAGCAGATGCGAAGACGCAGAGCGCAGACATTCATCACACCTCGCCCCAGCAGCTGAGGTGTCACGCGATAGCCCTCGTCTTCACAGGAAGTTAGGAGAGACGGCCGGCAAATTGGCGCTCAAGTCACTTCTGATCAAAGCCGCTTGGAGACGCCGGCTCCAGAAGTTGCGCGTCGCCGAGTTGCGGGAGGATCGCAGGTGCGTACTCACTCTTCAGACCCAGGGCCTAAGACTTCATGACACTCAAGTCTGCTTGCATGATGTTTCCGCGTTGCTTGCTGTTGTGTATACTAATCCACGATGTCCCAAGTCTGGCTGTGCTTGCATTAACTGCTCAGAAATGTGAATGCGAGAATATGATTGCAGTGTTGCATGAGAATAACTATCCTCACACTAAGAATAGCGATCGTGCGGTGCTTCCAACATCCACAGGAAAGGTTGATCACTGAACGTGGCCACTGAGCGTGACCGTGATTCCCCCAAGAATGATGATCAAATGAGCTGCTGTGTTCTTGAGATGTTATTTCGAGTGAACAGCGAGGGTAGCATGGACTGAGATCCATCACGCAGTAGACCATCACGCAAGGTGGAAGCGATCTGGGATTTGAAGGAATATGAAATCTGGGAAACTTGAGACTGAGCATTTCTCCTACGAAGACAAGCGCTGAGGAGGCTAATTTCAACAGAAGTCGTAAATTTGTCTTTTGTCCGATAAAAATTTTAGAAATTACTTTGTTCGAGTAGCATTGTGCAAAGAATCTGTTGACTTAAATTTCTCCCACTCCCAGTCGGGCTAATGGACTCATTTTCCTCGACTTCCTCCACCCACCACTCGGGCCCCACCGAGCACGACTCAAGGCCTCACATCAATGAGGCCCCACGACCTGGTCTCCCTACCAGCCATATGTGGTTCCTGGCCCCGTCCCTGTGCCTCACGAGACTCAGAGTTTATGCAAGGTTATGCGTAAATATTACACGCATAATATTGTGTAAGCATTACACGGAAAAGGTTGGGTAAATATTACACGCATATGGTTGTGCAAGTATTACACGCAAAATGTTGGGAAAATATTACACGCATATGGTTGTGTAAGTATTACACGCAAAATGTTGGGAAAATATTACACGCATATGGTTGTGTAAGTATTACACGCAAAATGTTGGGAAAATATTACACGCATATGGTTGTGTAAGTATTACACACAAAATGTTTGGTAAATATCCAAAGCATAATGTTGGGTGGATTTTCAAGTTCATTATCGACAGTATGAATGATGTTTCCAGGAATATAATAAATGAGAGTATATAATAGGCATATCAACAGATGGATATTAGGGAAAACAACTCCTGCACGGCTGTTGTGTGTGCCAGTGCATGTAACTTACAGAAAACGCGCTCACACTCCGTCACCTACACGTGTGTTATTACAATTGACAAATGATGTGGTCATTGAAGTAGAGTGAACCTTAGTTTCGCCCAGGTAGAGGGTCAACGTGGCACTACCGTTCACATGCCACTCCACTCTACCTGAAGCACTACCTGGAACACTACCTGGAGCACTACCTGGAGCACTACCTGGAACACTACCTGGAACACTACCTGGAACACTATCTGGAGCACTACTTGGAGCACTATCTGGAGCACTATCTGGAGCACAACCTGTAGCACTACCTGGAGCACTACCCGGAGCACTACCTAGAGGTAGTGCTCAAGGGCCACACTTGAGGACCTGCCCCAGCAGCAGTTCCATGTTCACCAACTCCTCCCCTCCATCCTTGTATGATATGCAAGCTCCTCCTACGCATCCTTCACTACTCCCGCAGCTAAAACTTCGTCCAGTCAACAAAATTACTTCCACCAATTGTTGACGTTTTCACAAACGTCTACATAGGTATTTATTATTCTCTTTGCATACGATGTCAGCATTTATCCATCAACTCGGGTCAAAATTTTAAACCATTCGTATTCTATTTCATACCTCTCAGGGTTAATATGCCGTTTAGTTTTGGAGTCTGAATTTCACGTGGTATAGACTTTTAGGAGCAGACCTGAGAAAAGGCAAGAGTGGCAGTGAGACGCAGAACTCAGGCCTAGAAGTGAACAGAACCTGTTGCCATGACGACAGCCTTTACCTTAAAACGAAGCTCATTTCCTGCGTAGCGGCAACTGACATCAGAAGCCTTAAAGAGCCGTGTGAAGGAAGCGTCCTCTAGCACCCGACAAACTCAACTCAGGCAGGCAGCATCTCTGGCAACTTAAGAAGGTAAAATCTTTGGCAAATAGCAGCTCTAGCAGACACCTTTATCAAATCATGCAGGTAATAGCTCTGGTAACAACTCAGGCAGGCAGCAGCTCTGGCAATTCAGGCAGGCAACAACTCTGGCAATTCAGGTAAGTAACACCTCTGGTAACTCAGGCAAGCAACACTGCTAGTAACTCAGGCAAGCAACACCTCTGGTAACTGAGACAGGCAACACCTCTGGTAACTCAGACAGGCAACACCTCTGGTAAATCAGACAGGCAACACCTCTGGCATTTTTTCTTAGCGCTGAAATCCTAAAGTAAAGTCCAACAGTTTTTCACACTGGTGGTTCTTACAACGAGAATGTATGTGAGAGTTTACAAGTCATTGCCCGTCGCATGCTCTTCACTCTTGAGGAACAGCGTGTGCGTGCCATCAAGGAGCTGCAATACGGAGCCCTCCTTGACTGTCAGTCTTGACATGCACGTTATGACAACCTGGTGCTGAGGACGCATTATGCAGCATGAGACGCACACGAGCGTCAGTAGTCTAACTGAGGCTTCTTAATCAATCAGCAGAGCTTATTCAATATTCGATTTATGACGCGTACATGTCAACAAAAAGTTAGAACAAACCTAATGGTACTTGATGAAACTTGTTGAGAAATTCCTTCATCCTTACTTGGGTAGCTAAGAATTTGCAGCAGTTATCAAGATTTGAAGCAGGGAACTTCACTGACTTCACGACACTGCAGACACCTCTGTAGCCCTCAGAGGCCATCCAGTCGCTGCTAAGACGATAATTCTCATTTAAAGGCTTCCCGCAAGGCTCCAATTCTCGTCCTATCTCCGGAAAATACCAGGTTTTGGCCGACTGTTACCTGAAATTTCTGAGAAATGAGAGTAAGAAAAGCTGCGCTGCAGAAGTAGGGCAGGTGGTAGGAGGAGGAGGAGAAGGCAGGAAAGGAAGGTGCTCATGAAATGAGCTCAATAGTTTTAGAGAAAATGTGATGAGCCTCCGCCTTCCGGCCCATTTTCGGAGCTCTTTCGAGGTATTGGAGAGCATTTGGAAAATGATTTTGGCAAGATTGGAACAGTTATTTTATTTGGGCTTGATACAATACGATGAGAACACTTTCCTGAGATCACACGCTCTGCTGATGGGTTGTCACTTCGTTGTCCCAAGTCACTTCGTGGTCTACAGTAAAAATCGGAACTTCACATGCCGCTTCATTGCTCCATCACACAATTTCTGCGGCTGAACTTCAGCCGTCTCCCCTTGTCAAAGAACATTATTGACAAGAGAACTAAGTCCTAATGGAATGCGAATTGTGTTTCGACAGTTCTCAATGATGCTCCTTTTACTAGTGAACGAAGGAGTATAAAAGATAGTGATGAACAAGGTATGGCAAGCGATAGAACACTTTCTAATAAGGGATTTCAGCCTTTAATCGAAGAGATGCTTAAAAAGAGCGTTCTCTTTTTCTGCATGAAATGCTTGAGCAGAAAAAAGGTAATCAAAAATAACAGCTGTATCACAAAGCAGTCACTCCAAGTTGTTCCCACTGTAGAGGTGTGCCGCTTGTGCCTTAGTTCACAGTAAAACAAAGCGTAGATCACCTAGCAAGCCCGCTGCTCTTCAATAGGAGGTTCAATGTCCTAGCGTTGCAATGGGAACAACTGGAAGTGAATAGAGCTTCGTCAGGTGGCAAATGAACATAAACAAGGTAGTATTTGTGCTTCTCTAGCCTGTAAATCGACACAGACAATAAGCGTGCGTTCCTCCGCAAGTGAGGCAATAATAACAAGGGAGCAAGCTGCGCTTATTTAATTAGGAACCAAAATAACAACGAAGCATTCGTCGTACGTTGTCATGACAACGCAAACAAATCGTTTAAGGTGTAGTCGTTTTCCTATGTCGTAATAGATACGTTCTCGTATTGACGGACAGAGTGTCCTCAGAGACTATAGGCTGTCAGGACCGCGGCAGGATCAATGAAACTCGCTTTAATGGCTTCTTCCTATTGTTCTGTGAAAGAGTTTGGCCAAATTCATGGGGCAGCGAATAATCAAGTCCCTGCATGCGTGCTGCTGACAAACACGACTTGCTGCTGTGGAGACCGCAGCTGCAGCCTAGTCTCACAGACAGGAGAGCGAGCAGCACAAGAGGACTGATGTCTTGCACTAGGTGAGCATGCTCAAATGAGCAAAACACAAGTATTCTGGCCGGCAATTCAGAGATAGCTGCACTCCAACATCTCACCCCTGATGCATCAAGAACAGTATTGGGGCAGCAGCTTCCGAGTCATGCAGGTCCGGAAAAACTTCGGCAGCAACGGCCACAGTACGAGTACCTACCGTAATGTTCAGTTTTCATCACCAGTAACAGCATACTAGAGCGCATACATCGCTTCGCTCTTATTAGCTGCTCTAACAAAAGGAAGTTACGGTCAAGATAGTAGTAGCAGCAGTTCACAAATGTAATACATTAATACAATCCCTAATGGCTCGACAACTACTTATGGGCAGGAAAACTCACTCAGGTAACCTATTTTGGTATCATGTGAAGCATCATCAGCACAAACACACTACCAGGCTACTAGCATCGTAAGCTCCGTCATCTGCAGCATCAGAAGCTGCAGCCCTGACAGAATAACGAGGGCGCATAGCAGGAGCAGTGGTGACTCAGAAGTTGTTCCAGATACTCGACTAGCGTTTTTCTCTTTGTTTTCATCTGATTAGCTCAACTGACACGATACTGCTGCTCAAAAATACACCATCTTGAGCGGATTAAGCACGAGTTGCCAAGGTTACATCAAGACACATCATCAAGAGCAGCTTTAATATGAGCAGTGCAGGGGCGCCGCCCCATTCTCTAGCGTCAGCAGGCGTTGTCACGAGACTTTCGGACGGAGGCCGACGACACGAAGATTTCATAGTTAAGTGCGGTGTAGTAGCGTGCAGAACTTCAGTAGCGATATTCAGCAGCTAACATCACGGAAGGAATCTCCCAGAAGGAACAGAGGTTGGAGCAGGATTATCGGTCGGCTCTACAGGAGAGTAGGAGGAGGATGTCGACCGGAAAATATTTATTAAAGACGCTGAGAAGAGGGGAAGGGGATGCTGGGCTTCGCTTTAAAGACAGAGTTTCTCTCTCCGACGCTATACGGACTCCCTCAGAACCCCCGCAGAAGAGGGACTGTTGTGGAGGTAGTAGTGCCAAGTGAGCGGAAAAATGGTGTTCATTAGACATGCGGCGTTTCTAGTACTGAAAACTTGGTTGGAGTGGTGCCAATTGTGTGACCACAAACTCGACTCCAAGACTTAACTTGAGATTAAAATCTTGCATCTCGTCACAGCGTAAGACGTCAAATTTGACATCTGAACAACACAAAGCCTTGGCAGACAGACCAGCAGATGAGAGGCAGATTAGAAAATGTATTGTCTGTGATGGACACAAGCACACTGTGTCATTGGCAGCGGTTGCGTCCAGGTGAGGTGTAGAACGCATGCGGAGAGACCCACACTTCGAAGGCACCACTGAAGCAAAGCAGGATAAGAGACCTGGAGGAGGACGGTTTGAAGAATTCGTGCATGTCGGCTCAAAGAATAACGGCAATTTGTCCCTCAAGCATATCCGATGTGATCCATATATAATGTAGGTTGGAACCACTCTGAGTTTGTGAGCGACACGGAAATGATTTCGTCATGGATTCTTTTCCGCTCGCACAGAGCGCTTCATTGAAATTCAATCGAGCTCTTGTGCGTTGCTGTCCAGCAGTAATTCATTGTGTTTTCCCCGCCGCCGCTTCGCGTGCAAATGAATTGAAACCTGATTCAGTCTGTCGCAATTTGTTGATCGTCAGTAATACTAACGCGAACGTTTCCGATTACATTTCATTGTGAGAGTGACCAGGCTAAGTTAAATAATCTTCACAAGAACTTATTTTATTTTCATCACCATACCATACTTGTTCAACTAGCATACAGTATTATTTTCACAAGGATATTATAATACATCAACAATACTTTGCAGAAGCAGAAAAAGTAAGCAATATGTTCGGACTAGTAATTTGGTCTCACTTTGGAGCATTGGAGACCTGATCAGTAATGAAGTGCGGGATCGACTGCCTGCCCTAAATATCACCAGGTATCGAATGGTACTTTCTGCAGTTGACGCCGTTACTAGGCCTTCCTACGCCCAATCAGCTTCATAAAAGTGATCGTTTACAAATTTGTCCGCTCGCATTTGTACGAGTGTTCATTTGCACAGTTGGATTTGCGTTAGCCAGAAGCATCGAGGGCTTCCTGTCGATTTCGGAGAACAATAAAAAAAAGAGCATAGACATGGAAATGAAGCAAGGTGTGATCATGCAGAGCAGCATAGAGACAAAACATTATGATTAGTTTCATGTGCCAACATTGAAGAGAGAGTGTGTCTTGAAGAGAATAAAAGAGCATTGCCGTGTATCTACACCTGGTCGTGAAAGAAATATTACAGAAACAACAAGAAGGAAAAGAAAGAAGGGCTAGGATAGGGAAAGAGGAAAGCTAGGATAGGAAAAGAGCGAGGAGAAAGATAGGAGAAGAGCGAGGAGAAAGATAGGAAAAGAGCGAGGAGAAAGATAGGAGAAGAGCGAGGAGAAAGATAGGAAAAGAGCGAGGAGAAAGATAGGAAAAGAGCGAGGAGAACGAAAGGGATTCAGATGAGGACGAGGAAAGGCAGTTCAGGAAATCATGTGCTGGAAGGCCGCCAAGACTTCCTGGAATGGGTAACGGAAGCTCGTCGCTTTCGTACAGCAAGTCTAGCACGAGTGTTACAGAGTAAGGCTCGTCAGGCAGGCGGCGCCTAGCAGGGGTCACCGAGAGTAATAAACGTTTCGTTCTTTGTATTTCTGAGTCTCTGTCCAATGTCCCTCAGGATTTCTGGCGATTTCCATGATCTAACGTTTGTTGCTCCTTTGGTGTCATGAAACTTTTTGAAATTTTTTATCGAGTTTTACCAATAGAGTTCATAGAGAAATTGAAGCATCGTTGCACTATTTATTTATGCAAAAATTTATGTATCGTTCAGTATTCAACGCCAACAAAACATGACATTTTCATCTCGAACGGTAGGGCCCCTGGACCTAGATACGCTTTTGATCTGCGATGTATCAATGGTGCAGTGAACAATACAAATAGTTCAGGCTTCTCTGCGTGCTTTAGGACGTGATGAGTGGAAGGGCAACAAAGAATTTGGGACAAGGTGCACCGGGACGTGAAAACAGTGAAAACCTTATTCGGACGGAGTGCACCAGTAGTTAGAAATGAAAGAAGAGTTCAAGACGAAGTGTATCAGAAAGGAAGACGTGGAAGAGGAGGAGTTCAGGACGGAGTGTACTGGGAAGTAAGAAGCAAAGAGAGAAGAGTTCAGGACGGAGTGTAATGGGAAGTAAAAAGTGGAGGAGGAAGAGTTCAAGACCGAGTATAAAGCGAAGTAATCAAAGGAAGAGGAAAAGTTCAGCACTAGGGGAACTAGGAAGAAACATGACAAGAAAAAAGATAAGAGTGATGGAGATTACATCTCTAATTAAATACAATTCCTTATTGTGTACTCTGGAAAGTTGCTCTGAACAATTTCTGCTGTTAGTGAGATACTCATGTTCAACCAGCGTGACTGAACAACCTGTGTGACTGTGCTGCCAGCGTGACTGTACAACCGGTGTGACCGTGCTGCCAGCGTGACTGTACAACCGGTGTGACTGTGCAGCCAGCGTCACTGTGCAACCGGTGTGACTGTAGCCATCGTGACTGTACAACCGGTGTGACTGTGCAGCCAGCGTGACGGTACAACCGGTGAGACTGTGCAGCCAGTGTGACTCTAAACCGGTGCAGACTGTGTAACCGGTGTGACTATGCAGCCAGCGTAACTGTGCAACCAGTGTGACTGTGCAGCCAGCGTGACTGTGCAACTGGTGTGACTGTACAGCCAGGGTGACTGTACAACCGGTGTGACTGTGTAGCCAGCGTGACTGTGCACCCGGTGTGACTGTGCAGTCAGCGTGACTGTGCAAACGGTGTGACTGTGCAGCCAGCGTGACTGTGCAAACGGTGTGACTGTGCAGCCAGCGTGACTGTGCAACCGGTGTGACTGTGCAGCCAGCGTGACAGTGCAACTGGTGTGACTGTACAGCCAACGTGACTGTACAGTCAGAAACTAATGTGGAGGCCAGGCATGGATGCCACAGCTCATAGTACAGAGTGTGCGGGGCTGCGTTACGCAGAAGCAAGTTGGGAGCGGGAGCAGTGGCAGCGCGAAGTCCCGATTAGGCTCTCTCCCCTCTTGGGTCTGGTGACTTCAATTCATTTATTGCCAAGCTTAATATCTAAAGTAGGTTGCACTGACAAGAACTGCTTTAGCTGCGTCAGCAAATTTGAACCAGTGAACTAATTACTGAGTCAGATGGACTACTGACACAACTACTGACAGGCTAATATTCGATACATCTGAATATACGTCTGTCATTGGTTCAAGGTATTCAGGTGAGAGGGCAGTAGCAAAGGACGCGTGCTCGTTGTGGCTGTCCTCGTCAATGCGACCATAAAAATAACGACAAAAAACAGTGAGAAGCAATACGAGTGCTAGAGTAAGCCAAGCAAAGGAACAGCAACACAGAAAAGAAAGAAAAGGCATCTGGAGACCGCCATTAGGGCAGTTGGAGGCAGGATGGTCTCAGTTGTGATGCATCGGGTGGTCAGTTATGAAGTCAGCACAATCAGTTGTGATGTATCACGTTTTATACATTTGATCAGAACAAGTTATTACTCAAAGAGATCTTATGTTATTACGAATAACAAATGATGGCGTCTGGAGTCGCTATTATTATTCCAAAGCAGCAGGAGCAGGTGAGCTGATCAGTGGGACAAGTACAGGCACATGAAACTGAGTCGTGAGTCCAGCAGCATGAGACTGACTCGTGAGTCCAGCAGCATGAGACTGACTCGTGAGTCCAGCAGCATGAGACTGACTCGTGAGTCCAGCAGCATGAGACTGACTCGTGAGTCCAGCA
>VCRD01003109.1:42592-54831 GCA_006783055.1 Trinorchestia longiramus
GAAGCTTTAGTTTCATATTTTCCTCTCAAGATCTCAATATAGCAGGTGGACTAACAACATAAAACATTGCTGATTTTAAAAGGTTACTCACTGAGCAGCAGTAATGAAGATTTCGGGAGCCATACTTAAGCGAGTAATAAAAAATGAGTTGTGACATCTCTCCATGTACAGAAACGTAGTCTTCCTAAAACACTGAATTTATCTAAATACGAAATCCAAATAATTTAAGGTTACCATCAGGCTACGTATCTCTCCGATGACCTAGTGGGCAGAGATGCCTGTATTCTGATTGGTTAACGCCCGTATATCGGTTTGATCTCACATGCCGGCATTGACGATATATTTACAAGGGACTGATTGTAGAAGCCAGTGGGCTTAAAGCTTTTATTACTATGCAACGGCCAGTGAAAGCTCGGAAGCAAGGAGACCAAGACTTAACTTCTACTCGGGTACCTATCACTGCTGTGTCACTCTTCATCTTCTAACGTACGAACTGTGCAGAGAGTGTATGTAGTAAATAGGATACACCTACACTAGTATTTATTTCCAGGGACTCACTACTATGATTCGTCACCTTGGACAAGTCACCAACAAGATATGCTATCAAATAACGGCTGATGCAAAAAAAAACATATTGAAGCTGACGTGAATAAGGAGCTGTGGCTTGAGGAACAGCCGAGCTACAGCTAACAAGAAAGGGTAAATAGGGAGGAACTGGCAACAAGAAGTGAGTATGCAAATCACGAGCATTTTCAGGAGATGAGTAGCCAAACTGGGGCACGACAAAGCCTCCCAACAATGGAGGCTCTTTTTATAGTCGTCAAGTCGGCCTCAATGTGCTCAAAACACACTACGCAAGAGCGACACCCGAGAGCACACGTGTCTTCGTGAGCAACTCTGACTTTTTCCTTCCGACTGGCGGTCAAGTCGAGGGATGAGTGGCAGGACTGAGGTCACCGCTGCACGCTGTCCCAATGACACGTGAGAGGGGACTGAATATCGTCGGTAACTTGAGAAATTTTATTGATGACGAATGCGGAATGATTTTGTACCGCACGATTGCTGAAAAGTATCCCAAGCCCACTGTATTTTGATATGAGTTTCAGCTATTACCAAAACCAATTGAAAAAAGTAGCTATAAAAGTGCTTCATTCCAAGAAAGCAGGAAATTTCAAACTTGGAAGGATAACTTTTCGTGTGTTCTTCATTAGCAGGAGAGCATTTGATATTTTTGTTTTGAGCTGCATAGGATAGTTTTTGGCTCTGGCATGAGACCATGCGGCCTTCGAAGCAAACCCATCAGCATATTAAGCAGTGAGTGGTGGCTTGAAGGTGAATTTTTGTTCATTTTATGCCTTGCCTCATAAGCAGGACGAGCCCACCACAACTTTGCACGAATGCTGCTCAACTTGGCCAACAGTTGACGTTGATTGGTCCACGAAGGAGGGGGGCGGGAGGAGAACTCAAGAGGCGGCTGGTGGGTGGTGGGGCCTGGCCTCGATCTGCTCTAAAGAGGCCACGTAACATCGAGACGCTTGCTCCTAGTCAAGAGGGGGAACCATGTAATGAGACCGGTTGTAGCGCTCTATATCTACAGCCATCTTTCACAGCCAACTGTAGTGTGGGGAGACTATGACGTCGAGGCAAGAGTTGGTCACACAGTAGTGAGCGAAGGATCATGACAGTGACTAAAAAAGTGTTCAATACTGAGAAACCAAGAAGTTCCAAACTTGGAGGGATACCTAAATCACGCTTAATTCACGAATGTTCTGCTGAATGATAGAGAACGGCAGGTCCATATCGTTGTGTCTTTCTGAGTACTGGAAGTGAGCTTAGCTTCAAAGAAGTTTCAAGTTTTGCACTCGAGCCAGAGAGGTTGGTGTTGAGGAGCCCTGCCCTCCAAGGGGAAAGAATTCTCTTCTTTTCATGGCTACTTGCGATGAATGCTTTTTATCGTACAGTCTGCCCATACCTGAGTCATGCTGCATTGCTGGTGTGTCAGTTGTCCAGCTGCTGCATCTGGTACACAGTTACAGATCGGTTCAGGACACGGAAACTTTGAACCTAAATTGAGGGCCCTCTGCCTTCTCCTCATCATCATCATCCTCCTCCGAGGAGGAGCGCAAGAAAAGCCTTGAATGCCGCCAGATGGTCTTGAGCGTTTCACACAAACTTTTAAAGAGAAGAAGCTGAGCAATTCAGCGTTCACTGCAAGAGTTTACTTCCAAACTTTCATTTTCAGCAAACAAACTCTGCTGAAGCCGAAGCCAAAGTGATAAAAAGCGTAGAAAGGATGTGTCAGGTATTTTTTGGATTTTGTCCCTTGTTTCGACGCAATTACGAGTACATCAGCAGCGTAATAACAAAATTTGACATGCATGTGAATGCACCAGCACTGGCTGGTTGTGCATTTAGTTACATAGCCAAAAATCCATTGAGTATCAAAGCAGCTACAGAGGCAAGCGTCACTGGCTATCGTAAGTATGCAATTTTGACTTTCGTATCAATGGCTAGAAGCGGCCGCTGATTTAAGGCAAAAACATTTAAAATGAGATGCTAATAAGGTACTGAATGTTTTATAAATTAGATCGTCTGCTAAAATACAGCAATGAACGACAGATGTTTAAAATAAAATTCATTTATTTTGCCTTGTTGCTCTGAGATCGATAAAAAAATTAACTGTCTTTAAATTGAATATATCGCAGAAAACATCAGCCACGAGACTGCGGCACTGACCGTTTATGTGCAAGTGTTTCACATTAGAAGTCGACACTTTGTGCGGGTGCGAAGCATTCAGAGAAACAACAAAAGATGGACTAGCAAGAGACGTTGATGAGATGCAGTAGCGAAGCACCAATGCGGCTTGAAACAAAATTAACATTGGGTGGTCGAGCGAGCCAAAGGCACAGAGAAGAACCAAAAGCTTGGAAAATTTGTGCTCGCCAATCACTTGGACCTTTTTAAAGAGTTGACTATACGAAGGAGCTCGGAAGGCGTCTCACATGCGCCAAGTTTCATGGTCGTGTTAACGAGCACAATTTCTTCCTCAAGTTTGTAGAGCAAACATCAAGCGCCTCACGACGGAGTCGCCATGCATATCAACTGCAGCTAAGGAGTTCCTCGGAGTCTTCGACTCCAGAAGATGAACTCCTAAAAGAAGCAAATTTTAAAAGCCCACGTCTTGTGTGTAAGTAGTATGTATATTTAGAATAGAATAGAAAATGGCAACATGTTTAAGGCAACATGGTAATATGTTTAACCTGCTCCTTCAAGGCAGAAAATATGTTTGAGTAGAGCACAATACTTGAATTCACTAGCTGAACATTCTTCATTATATTGAACATATTCTTCTCTGCAAAAGCGTGAACTGCAGCCAGGCAGCGCTTTGCCAGCGTCATGGAGTGCTTCAGCTCTTGTGACGTAGGAAGTGATGACAGAGTTTAACACGTTCACTCCGAAGTGGTACGTATGTGGACCACTTAGGTTAGGCTCTGTAATTTTTTCAGATCCTTCTCGTGACTATGCGTACAAAGTGAAGATTTACACCAGTCAGGCAATCGGAGGCAACGTGTTAAAAGGCTGCGCTGCGCCTCCACGAGACCTGGACGACGTCGCGCTGACGGCAGCGCTGACGGCCTCAGGAGCCAATTATCAACCGCGCGAATGGTGTGGATTTTGAACTGGCGTCACAGTTACAGTTAGCTTGCAGTTGAGTCACAGTTAGGTTACAGTTAGAAGAAATAATGCAGGATTAAGTTGTAAAGCTTTCAACTCGTGCCGCTGTCGAGGGAGGAATTTAACAGCTCATCCCATACAGTAAACTCAAAGATGTTCTAAACAAAAGAGGCTGGAAATGGTACCAGTACGAATGACGACAGTACTGAAGCAAATTTCATTTGTTCTCTTAAATAACTAAAATTTTCTCGCTCGACAGTACACGGACAAGATATCGGGTATAAACAAACATTGAGAGTTTTTAATGACATTTGTTGCCATAAAAGTACGTAGCAGAAGCTGTGAAAGAATGTCATGCATCAAGAAGAGTAAAAGAGAAGTAGAGGACAAGTGAAGGAAGCTGCGGTAAACGAAGGCACAACTCACGGTTTAAACTAGAGTAACAACAACAAGAACAACAAGAACAAAGCACAAACAAACAATACGTGACTGAGATGAGTGTGTGACATTACCCCCTTCTTTACCATCCACATTACCATCGTGGAGCGGGTCTATTGTGTGGATCATTAGTTGCAGCAGACCATGCCGGAACTTGGAGCCCGAGTGGATGACCGGGGCGGCGGCAGACGGTCTACGGGTGCCGGAGCCCCCGGCAAGGGCCAGGCCGGGCAGACCGGGACCGGGTAGGGCCCCTGGCATAGCCCCTGGAGCACCACCAGAGGGCCCCGTCCCATGCTGGAAAGAAGAAAACAAGTGATTAAAAATAGGTCGCGATGCACGAGGATGCTCTGCTGTTCTTTTAATACACGAGCACACAGTAGAACATTCCGGGCAGATACAAAAATCAAGTGAAATGATTTGAAGTGAAGTGTTTAACAGGAGCCATTTGCACAAAAAACATACCTATAAAAAAGGATAAATATATTATGAATGAAAAGTGATGGAACCAATACCGTCAACTAAAACTCTAAAGCAAACATAAAATGTTTTAAAAATTATTCCAGATGATGATGGCAGGCTAAATTAAATGATAATAATAATTCATGCTTACAAGTTTTGCGTCAGAAATGGTGACAGCTGATGCAGTTCAAATGCAAACCAACAACGGACTCCTCGACAACCAATACTAACTCTATAGAAACGGTAAATCAAATGAGGAGAGCGTACAGAATAAGTAACGATGTATCCAAGGAATTGATCCAATCTGTACAACCGTCACCAGTTCAACGTCAGGAAAAGGAACACACTCTCAGTACCAGAAGCGTCTTCACAACACACTCAACACCAGCTGTCCAGTCACTGCAATCTCCCCTGCTTGCTTTGGCGCTACATGCTGGTTTACTGCACGCCGTGAAGAACCAAAGAATGTTCACCAAACCCTGAATAAATGTTATCGGCCAACGTCTCTCAGAGTGCATGTGCGTGAACAATAACATACTATGTACATGCATAAGAGAACAGGCCATTCATGGGCGTTAGCCTAATTCATAATAGTGAGTTCAGCAAGAGCCATCGGTGCTCCCCGTCAGTGAAATACAAAATGCATGATTTGGCGAGTGAAAGAATCGGCCACGCAAGTGGGAGGAGCGAATGATGGAAGCATGGTAAGCTTTGGATTCATAAAGAGATTTAGTAGATGAGTAGACCTGATGAGACTTGATGATAAAATTAAAAATGAAAGTCATGCCGCTCTTGCCTTTAAGCGAGGTTGCAATTCTGCAACATCGATCGACAAAAAAGGCTAGCCAATAATTTAGTCCCTAAGTCGTACGCCAGGTAATTGGAATGTGCAGAATGTATTCTTTTGTGTAAGTGACTTTGTGTTGGTGAGGCTGTCAAATACTGACAAAGATCTGTCTAGTTAGGTTGATGGATTTTGAGAGGCGACACTTGCTGTGACTAGAAGGACTAAAGAAGTGACTGTAGAGTTCAATACTCATGTGACACAGTACTGTACATGGCTCATTGCACTATTAAAGAACTCATTATGAGCTGAAAGTGGAAGCTTGACAATTGGGACACTAACGAGCAAAACTTGTCTTGACTAGTGGGATTGCACAAAGAGGGCTTCGAGATAGGAGAAAATAATGGTACTGCAGTCGGAAAATAGTTGATAGGCCTCAGAGTATCGTGGAGGTTCAAGGACAAACCCATGTAGCATACCTCTCTCTCAGGCCGAGTTATAAGTATCGAATAAAGGTTGAAACGAACACACTTCAAGTTTTCGCGTTAATATTTGGGACTTGTATTTATGGAGTTTATGGGGTCAAATAAAATTGATCAAAGATTCACAGCTCTGCATACCCTCCTCTGCTCCCGTTTCAAGTCCAGAACCTAATAAAGAGGTGGTCTCTTGTCGCTTTGAGTAGGTTTACTGAATCAGCTTTATTCACTGACGTACTGAAGAAGCTTATGTTGTGGCTGCTGCTGTGTGCGTCTCAACATTAGAGACGCAAGATAACTTCTTAACTTACAGCTGATACACAACGAGAGCAGTTCATTGCAACAGCTCACCGACCAGTTACTGCAGTTGCAGTTACCAGTTATAGCAGATGGACCAGTTACTGGCCTACAATTATTGGAAGAGTAAGTTCGTCGCTTCCTACATAGGAAAACTGCAGCAGAGACGAGGATAATTTGCTACGTGTGAAGCAGCAGTTACACCCCGCCATCACAAGCGTCTAGTTTTGTGAGCTGTTTAACTGCACATAATAGCAACAATTGAGCTTTCGCAAGCATTAAGCGGGTGCAATATGTTTTTTTTATAACATCGTTGTGCACTCGACGTAAAAACATTCTCTTTTCCTTTTCCACATTGAAGACTCAGATGCTTATCAAGTTTTTGGTGGCATCTTTAGATGGGGTGTCTTGTATCTGGCTCAAGGCCAAGGAACGAGTGTTAATGTAAGGAGTAAATTGTTAGCTTGGTAACCATAAACAGAGTGAGAAAACATTTGGGAGTATATAGAAAAGTCGGTGTAGAGCACTATTGTACGTCGGGAGTGAGGATATTTGTGGCTGATAATGACTGCAGATAAATTTAGCAAATAGAAAGATAATAGAGGGCCAGCAAAAGATGCATGCAGAGCTACAAGAGTAAGAATAAGGAACTGGGTTCCCAGATGACTGAAGTGTTGAGGGATGAATGTGAGACGAATAGTTCAGTTGTTCTTGATGGTTTTAACCCCATATGAACTGTCATCATTTTTGACGTACTATAGAAATAGTTCATTTTGAATCCCATATTCTATGTTTCGTTAAAAAGTTAGGTGCAATAACATCATGTTGTGTCATAATTTATGTATTTAGTTAAGTCAAAAATAACTTGGTCCTTATTGGGTTAAGGAACATACAGTGACGGCAAAAAGAAAGTCTGCACTGCCAATATTTTTTCAAAACTTGTAAATTACGCTAAATTTAAGGTGACTGATTAAAACAATCTATAAACCATTCGATTTGGCGTTGATTCTTCTTTAATATTGCATGCTTATTTTCGACTTTCAATTGAACTATGCAAGTGTTCACTTCAATTTATATAGAAAACACAAAATCAAGAAGATAAAAAGAAACTCCGTGGTTCATAATTTGAAAATAAACCAGCTAATATGTCCATCTTTTAGACAATAGAGTATCTGTAATTGTGCCAACTGTTACTCTACGTTATAACCAACTTGTATTTAGTCTGAGTGGTTCAACTTTCTCTTAATGACTGCAAAGAACTTATTAAACTCCACAATCCTGGAATATCCAACCGATAAATTGGCACAAGATTGAAATGTGATGAGAAAACTGTACGAATGACGGTGCAAACGCACCATAAAAATGGCAGTGTTTAAGATGCATCTAAATTTGGCCCTCCTAGGGTACCGTCTTACAGACACGACGGCACCATAAAGATCCGCAGCCTCAGAAACAAATTTGAAACTTTTCGTCAGATCCAAAAACACTGTAACCTTGCTGAAAAGTGTTCTCTTTCAACAATTAAGAATAGGTTAAAGGAATGTAAGTTGAGAGGTTGTATCATAAAACGCAAACCAATGGTATCTGTGAAGAATAGAAAGCGCCGTATAGACTTCGTCAGATGTCATGAGGATCATGACGCCTCATACTGGTGGAGGATGCTTTTTAGCGATGAAAGGAAGTTCAATAGGCTAGGCAGTGATGGCAGGCAGTGATGGCAGGCAGTACATAAGACGAAGGAAAAAACGAGGAATTTAATCACAGGTGCACAGTTTAAACGCTACAAGGTGGTGGAGGTTCCGTCATGGTGTGGGGTGTGATCAGTGCTCATGGTACTCTAGTTCGATTACACGGTCGAATTAATTCAACCAAATACATTGATATGTTGGATGCTCATTTTGTGGCCTATTTTGATGATAATGTGGAAGATAATCCCATTTTCATGCAGGATAATGCCCCTATTCACACAGCTGGCAATGTCAAAAGGTTCCTTCAGGGACATAACATTCCATGTTTGGACTGGCCTGCCCAATCACCTGACCTCAATCCAATTGAGAAGGTATGGCACTACACCAAAGAACAGCTACACAACGATAATATCCATAATCTTGATGAACTGTGGAAAAAATTATAGAAAAATGGGACGCCCTTTCCCCGGAGTTCTGTCGCAATCTAATCTAGGGAATGCCGAAGAGATTGCGTGCTGTCAAAGCACAGAAAGGTTATGCTGATAAATACTGGCTAGTTTACTTTGTTTCAGATGTACTGTATCATTATGCAAAATTGCTTTTTGCCTTCTTGATTTTGTGTTTTCCATATCATTTGATGTGAACACTTGAATAATCCAATTGAAAATCGAATATAAACTTACAATATTAAAGAGGAATCAACGTTGAATCAAATGGCTTATAGGTTGTTTTAATCAATTACCTTAAATTTAGCGTAATTTACAAATTTTAAAAAATATTGGCAGTGCGGACATTCCACTGTACACTTGTAATGTAAGAAAGAAAGAAAAAAGAAAGAAGCCTAATTTCATTCAGGTATACATAAAACATCCAATGGTTTTTCAATCTTTAACCAAATATCTTGAGACTAGTAACCATGCTTTCAGCGACTGTACCCGTTCATCTTGTGACCTAAGGTAGAGGCTCGTAGGAACACGATGCTGTATTCTGAAATTTTGAAGGGATAGTCAGTTTGAGTCACGTCAATCAGTCGCCTTCCAAGTTCCATTGTAGTGAGCTGAGAAAGTTCGAGGGTCACATGTGGGAGCGAACCCTCGAAACCAGGATCTTGGAAGCACAAGCACGGATCACTAACCACTAAGTTACAGTGGCAGCAAAGTGCGTCAGGGCGTAAAAAATACAAACTTTAAAGATGAAGTACTTGTAAAGTTTCTCTGCAGTGACGTAGATTGACAAAATGAGATGCGAAGGAGCGAAACAGGCAAGCGAGGTGAGAAATTGCAGGATGGAAGCCCTCGTTTAGATACGATGTATTTTGCTGACTGAAAAAATAATTTCACAGCCTAAAATAAAAAATCGCTCCAATTATCAGTGAGTGACAGCCATGGAAGACACAGATAAGCTAAAAGAGAATGACATTAGGAAGGTGGCGAATGGTGAATGCGAGTGGATCAGCGACTTGTTGCCACAGTCCTGACGAAGCTACTGATGAGATCTAAGACTCGATATGGAAACGATAAGCTAAAGAAGACTTCCAAAACCTTTTCCAATTTTTCTGTTGGTTCCGTCATTCAAACTGGAAAAACTGTATGGACAAGAGCCAATCTGAAAAAATCGTGTGTAGTCACCAAGGCTGTGCTTCAGATTCGACTTCGTGCAGGCATAGGACATACGAAGTGTTTATTAGTTGATATATTTCAATTTAAAGTTAGGGCATTTTCATTCCAATGAAATTCACTTTTTTGCCTGGTAATAATTGTTCGAGTGATGAAAGTTGCTAACCTAATAACTCAGAGTAATGTCAAAAACCCAAGTACATGGGGTTGAAGTGAGCATCACCTTCGTATGCCAGGCGTGCGTTTCTTTGTTCAGAGCTCATATTGAGTGAGAACAAAGCTCTCAAGGCGAGATTTGTTCGTTTCAAAGAGAGTCCGTGAAAGAAGAAATGAACAATGCACAGCTTTAGGTTAGTAAATGGGTTCCTTTGCTGTTGATGTAACAAGATTGAAGCCAAATGTACATGATCCTCGCTTTCAGGCGATGACAGCCAAGCGAGTAAATATAGAAGGCATCATATTAGGTTTTCTTGATCTCAAAATGTAAGTAATTCTTGAAAAGAAACAATGCTTGACCATTTGTCTGATTCATTGTTTACTTCTCGCATGACAGATTTTACAGGTTTCTCTACCCTAAGTCAAAGCCACGATAGAGTTCCTTACATAAAATGTTAAACTATTGAAATTTATTTCATTCAAGTCAATATTTTTCCTGCAATACTTTGATTTCCATGGTCAAAATGGTATAGCAACTAAGTTTTAGAACTTAAGCGTCAAGGCACAGCTGGAAAGTATTATATTAAGAAGTCTGAGTAGCCAGTACTCCAACTCCAGCACCGTGAGGACAAACTGTTGTACGAGCTATGTTATCAGAGTTAGGACTTATTGAAGCTGCTGTCCAGGAGGCCAGAAAATACGCAAAGTGCAATATACTGGACAAGCTCGGAATCTGGGAAATAAGAGGGCTTAGCTGGGCATATGAAAAGCGCCCAGGAGTGGCGCAGAGGCTCTCGGAGGAGCATGGGTGCAGGACCATGAAAGTACAGCGGAGCTCAGAGACAGGCCGTAAATATAGCAGCTGAAGAAGAGGGAAATATATTGCTAAGGTGGGTGAAGGCGCTCAAGGAGACTCAGCTACAGACGGGAGACGCAGTCCGTCCGTTAATGCGCAGGAAATCAAAATGAAAGTGAGTGTACGGCAGTCCACACGAGTGATGAGATTCATGCTGGCCAACGTGGTAAAGCGTCCTGGGTCCAGAAAGAGAAAACGAGGAAGAGGAGGAATAGGAGGAAGAGTGGCTTCGGAGGCTGGGACGCTTCAACCCTCCACGGCCCTCACGTACTGCTAAAGTGTCAGCAATCAATTCAGTAGAAGTAGCAGGTGATCCCAGCGTGTGTGATGGCAGAATGATGCATGATGCTGAGACACAGTGAAAGGAAACTTGTAGATTGGACTTTATTCACGGAGATGATGATAGATGATGTGTTGATTCCAGAGATGCTGAAAAATTTACTGTCTTAACTTTGCATGCAGACGAGATTTTCAGACGACGACACATTTTTTAGATGCGACCTGACGACGAGACGAAGATGCTGAGGATCGATAGAGACAGAGACGCTGCTCACAAGCATGGAGCCGCGACTGCAAGCAGCGACTGAAGACAGCTCTTGCAGCTGCAGGCTCTGGCTACCTCCCTCAA
This sequence comes from Trinorchestia longiramus, assembly GCA_006783055.1. Lineage (NCBI taxonomy): Eukaryota > Metazoa > Arthropoda > Malacostraca > Amphipoda > Talitridae > Trinorchestia > Trinorchestia longiramus. The sequence goes on from VCRD01003109.1 coordinate 53,672, forward strand.
ACCTGTCCCAGCTGCAGCAGACAAGGTCACGAGGACGTCTTTCTCACAGTGAGAGCAGGCAGGCAGTTGTAAGTCGTGTCGATACTCGTAGTTGCAGGAGTAGTATGTCATGAAGCCCAAATGACACAAATTTAAAAAAACAGAAAAGAGTTAATCGATATTAGCTTCCATTAATTAGAATCGGACTTCCGGCTCCGGTAAGGGTGGCGCGCACTCTCCAGTCTACCATACATGACGCGTCAGCTTTAACTGCGACGACCGTCCATCCTCCAGCCAAGAGCAGGCTGCTATGTGGCCTGCAGTGACCCCGAGAAGGCAGAGACTTGCGAGGAGGAAGAACCAAACTTAACATTTTGACAAAATCGATTATTGAAGTAAATGCCGATGTATGTTTTCCCTTTTCTTTCCCCAACCCTACAGGCGTGGGGGACAAGGAAGGCAGCGGTGGCCGCCGGCTCTTGGGAGAGGGAGAATGGAGAGGGATGGGATGACGCCGAGTGACTTTCCGCTAAAATAAAACTGAAAATTTCCCTCTTCCTCTTTCCCTCAGCTGTGACTCAGGCGAGAGCTCTATCCTGTTTCCTGGTTCAAAAAGTGCTAACTGTGTGTTAAAAGACAAACTGTGTTTTGTTGTGGTGTACCAGTGTATTGCCAGCTTGCACTACAATACTGAACCTATCAATCGGAACTAACCCTCCATTGGAGCGGAACCATGAAGCCTTAGAAGACGCTACAGCAGCAGGAGATTATCAGACAATACAAAGCACAGCACAGCCGACAATACAAAGGAAACAGCCGCAGTGCTGTCTCCTGAGGGCAGAGTCCTCGCGCCACATAAACACACCACAGCAACAGCTCTGGACTTAGTCCCTACAACCGCTGCATCAGTACGATACCCTCACCGGAACAATTGCCGGTTTTGTGCCCGCCGAAATTATCATACTTGTCTCCACAGGCCGACCATCAAACACGGCCTCTTTGTCTAAAAAACCTTTCAGCCATTCTGGCTATGGAAGCACTCATGCTCTCTACGTTCAAGTTTTATACGTTCAAGCTGTCGACGTTCAAGCTCTTTACGTTCAAGCTCTTTACGTTCAAGCTCTCTATCACGAAACTTGTGTAACAGTACTTCGAAAAACGAATCAAGACAAAATAGGCAA
>VCRD01003110.1:0-15549 GCA_006783055.1 Trinorchestia longiramus
CATTCCCAGTCTAATGGAACTTCACGGTCAATTGTTGGAAATTATTGGCAAGAGGAGGTATGTGCAGGTTCCAGTAATATTGGGACTTCAGTTTTCCTTAAAGAGATATGATTTTACGCTTATCAATAGTAAATACAGTATCTCTGCTCACTTACCTCTCCATTTTTCGTTTCAGGTCCCTAAAAGCAGTTTTCTTCAGATGTAGTTCGTAAAATTTATTGCAATCGAAATGACGTGAAATTAATAAGGGAAAAAATTGATGATAAATGTCCGTTGAAATGATGGTGACTGCATTGCCGCATTTAAGTTTGAAGTGTCGAGGTAAAAACATCAAACAAGAGACCTATTCAAAACATATGTATGGCTTTACTCAATCATGATTGTGTACAAAATTTCAGACAAAAAACATCTGCTCGAAACCGAAGCGACAGAGTAGTTTGGGAAAATAAATGATACCGAAACGAAAAGATCCTTTGTGGGTAAACATAAGGAGAAGGAAACAACGAGAAGGATAAGTTAGTTTTTCGGTCAAAATAATGCTTATCGTGCAAAACTGATATGGTCATTGTTTTGTCCTACCATTCTAAAACATTCAAACCATAACAAACTGCATATTAAAGTCCTTTGAATGAAAACATAATTATCTTAAGGACAATTACTACTGTTCGTAACCTCTTTTATTATCATAAATTTCACCAATTTTGTTCATTTCCCTTTGATTCTACAAATATCGAGTGAGTTTATCTGAAATAGATATTACAACTATCTATGGCAATATGGAGAATTATTTCCTTTTGTACTTCTTCACAAAATACAATAGGATAATATAGTTATTGTCCCACACATTTTAATCCTAATTAATATTAATCTCTGTTTTATGCATACATCATTAACGTACATTGCGTATGACCATGCCGAATGAACGCCGTAGGAATGATTACCTTCATTGAAGTTCATCACGTTTACAACCTGCCTTCAGAACTGCTTCACACGTGCCTGTTTTTATTTGATTNGTGGGGGTGGTGATGGTGTGGTGGTGGAATGGGTGGTGGTGGTGTAGTGGTGGTGGTGGTGTGGTGGTGGTGGTGTAGTGGTGGTGGTGTGGTGGTGGTTGTGTTGGTTTATGAAAGCTGAGCAGGGCATCACAATGCCCTGCTATTATAACTGTCCGAGGTACTCCAGGTTTAGAGGCTCTAATAGCATTCAGAATTAACTAACATTATTTTTAGTTGTGCTAATTAATGTTGATTTCATAGAAAGAAGGTGAAATATAAGAGTTACTTCCGAGTGAACGTGACAAATTTTCGTATGGAGGAATGACATCGAATTAGTGGACATTATTTTAGGTGGACTCTAACCTCCCAAAACTACTCCTTTTGCCAGTGCATCCAACTTGTTAGCACAAACACCAAAACGTTCAAGGTTTTTGTCCAATACTGTATTTTATATATAAAGAGCTTCAATTTATTAAGAGCTTTAAAGTGCTCATTAAGTTTCTTCATGGATATTAGTAACGAAACAAGGCCACAATTAGCTATGCTAGTTGTCTGCTAGCAATATGAACAAATCATTCACATTCTGATATCTGACAAACAGATTAAGACAATTTAACCCTTTCGGTACCATGATGCAAATATCAGAACCTTTTTCAACATTTTAACATCAAATTTAAAAAAAGATGCTTTGTGATGTTTTACGGTCGCTGCATTGTCCTGATCAAACTGTAGCTTGCACTGCCCTACCAGCGTTTGCACAGACACACGTGTTGCTCTGCATCTTAATAGGCGAAAAATGACTGCGGCTACCAGAGATGCCGTCAGTACCGAAAGGGTTAAGCATTCCATTCTCTTTGTCCTTCTCCAGAAATTGACAAACTAGCGTAGATCTTTTTTGCATCGTTCTTTTAGCGCTGAAAGCCTGTTTTTTTCTTAACAAAATAATTTATTTATATAATTAGTTTATATATTTGGTCCTGGTTCTCAATTCTCAGTACATTTGTAGGCCCAAAATTCAAACGGGATATTTTCCTTGCAAAATCCACACAATCGAGATTTTAAAGAATTTATGTAATTCATAACAATACTCAACGGTAAAGTGATTTACTACTTTAATATTTCGTATAATCTGTTTTAAACAAACTATAAATACTTTTGTAACTGACTCTAAATATTACTAAGTCATTAAGGCTGAGAGCACTAGGATGGGACTTGAGTTGACGGCACAATCGTTTCTGAGACTATAATGGTGTTCCCAGGGAGCATAACTGCAGCATCCTAGAGATGTCTACTGAATAAGAGATTGTGCTGAGCAGCTGCAACCTCACTTTCTGTCCAAAAGAATCTCTGACAAAGTAAAATTTACTACAAGTAAAGTCGTGAATACTCAACAAAATAGACGCTTTTTTTATTATTCTCTTTAAGCTCTTGTTGATTAATTTTTTCTCATTGATTAGCTGCCTCATAAGAAAGGTATGAAAAATTAACGTCATGTACACTAAGATCCAAAAAATATTTAATGCGAATGCAGTCGCTGTCGTTACAGCACTCCGTATTTCTGCACTATTCATTTCAACTTCAGGACTTCAGTGTACATGTGTATACCGCACATGCAAAATTGCTGAATATTTTATGTATATAACGCAGTACTTCTCTCAAAGAGAGCTCGATTATCTAATCTGAAAGATAATTATGAATGAAATGAATGATTAACGTATCTTTCAGCATTACATTAAAAACCAGAGCCTTAACGCTTTAGGAGGCTAGTCAATACCTAATACAAACTGACGTTATGTGAGAAAAATAGTCTAAATACACGGTGGCCCATAAGTAAAGTACATTTTTAAAATTATTATCGCTATAAAACTGAAAATGGTAAAGAGATTTGGTTAATTCAGAATGAAAGAAGAAATCTCAAAGTGTAATGTAAATTTATAAATCAAACAATAAAATACGTTCAACTATGGAATACAATATCTTTTAGCTCCATTATTAGTTAAACAATGGTGTGCTCTTTCAACGGTGCTGTTCATTACTTTCCTTAATGTCTCTGGTGAAATGTTGTTGATCTCTTGAATGATATTTACTTTCAATTGCTGTAAAGTATCAAGCATTTCAACGTAAACATTTTCCTTTAAGTATCCATAGAGAAAGAAATCAGGAGCACTTAGATCTGGAGATCGAGACGGCCACGGTATATCACCAAAGCGAGAAATTATTCTGTTGGAAATATTGATTTCAACTTTTGCATTGTTTCTCTCACTGTGTGCGCTGTAGCTCCATCTTGTTGGAAAAAGGTAATCTCTCTGTTATTATTTTCAATTCCAGGTATCAAATATTCTTGAATCATCTGTCTATACAGGTTTCCATTAACACAAATTGTAGCACCATTAGCATCTTAAAAAAAAATATGGTCCAATGATCCTGGAAGACGTGATGCCACACCATACTGTTACTTTAACTGAGTGAAGTGGACGTTCATGAATTTCTTTTGGATTTTCTGAAGCCTAGAATCTGCAATTTTGCTTATTAACAAAACTATTGAGGTGAAAATGTGCCCCATCAGTCATCATTATAGTCTTTACAAAGTTTTCAAATTCTGCAAGCTGCAGAAATCTATTCGCAAAATCTAATCGCTTTTGGTAGTATACAGGATGGAGTTCTTGAGTTAATTGAATTTTATATAGATAATACTTTAAATATTTTACCAAAACACGTTGCAGTGAGGTACGTGACATTCTCAGTTAAATTGAACGTCTCCTAGTTAACATTTTGGACCGATCAGTAACACTCGTTGCAACAAGCTGAATTGAAGCACCAGTTCGTATGGTCCGTGGCCTGCCACAACGTTGTCTGTCTGCTGTTGTCGCAGTTTCTCTAAATTTCAATACCAGTTTTTCATGCACTTCTTTGAATGACTTCTTTCAATACCATCAATATTCCTGTAATTCCTCTGAACTGCAGTAACCGAACAATTACATCGGAAGTAAAGTTCCACTATTTTTGCTCGTTGTTCCATTGCGTAGCGATTCATTTTGGGGTGGATTTTATGAATTTTTTGGGCAATATGTTGTGATTGTCGGTAGACTTGATACGCTGGTAGAAAATTTTGAAATCTCCTCATTCATTCTGAATTAACCTAATCTCCTTACTACTTGTAGTTTTTTAGTTTTAATAGTTTTAAAAAGGTACCTCTCTTATGAGCTACCCTGTATATCCATAATATGTGAAATCTAGCTCATGTTTGGGCAAATTTTTTATTTGCAGCTGAAGTAAATGTGGAGCGATAGATTCTTTCATGCTCGCATGACGGCAGCAATTTGAGTATCGAAGCATTTTGCGATAAAATCTTCACGCTTGACCACTTGTGATTTGTTCTCGAATCGCGAGCATGGAAAGATAGTTGTGCGTTTTTATTAGATATTTGGGTTAGGTGACAAATGAATGCGGAGTGAATATGAGCTTCAATCGTTCGGGGCTCAATGCAAGTCTTTTTGCCAGTCCCTAGTAATCGCTTGACGCTCAACTGAAATTCGACTTTGGTATCTTAAGAATACTGTCTGTGAAGTGCAGAAGAAATATCGGTTGTCTTGTTCTGAAAATCCGTAAGATTCAAAAGCCGTTGAAAAAAAGAGTCTCGTGTACACAATTAGTAGAGTTCTCATGTCAGAAGGCAAGAATACTTCATGAATCGTTTTTCATCAACAAAATTGAATAAATTATACAAAAAAGTTGGAACTTGTGCTATAGGGTTTCGAGACCAAGATTAAATTAGGGACTGTGGCTAAATCCTACTCAGCTTTTACTGACATAAAACTGACTTTGAGTGTATCAGAGAATGCCACTCCAACACATGTTGGAGAGAATAAAATAATTTTGAAATTTCATTTTAGATACTCATATACATTGCATTATACTGAGGCCCATTGAACTTCATAATTTATTGCAAAATTTTTCAAAAAAATCTAAGTTGATTTTTAGAGATTTTAATACAATAATGCATTGCACGCTCGGATGGGTTTCCAGCAGGACTATGTAACATGATCACTCAGAGGACATGCAGGTGCAGCAGAAAACAATGCAGGTAACAATCAAGGTCGTCGCAGCTACATCTTGTTCAAAACTTGTAAAACCGGTGACAAAAGTGTTGAAAATAATAAATTTATCATAGGTATAAGATGTTGAAGAAATAATGGTACTAATATTGAACCCAAGAATAACATTTATTACATAAAAATCGTGTATGCCAAGACACAAGGGTCAAAATATCGCCTAATCGTTTTTCTGACTTCACTAACAAACATTTAATTTAGTGTGACATTCCAATAGCAAACAAAGGACACAATACATAATGACAAAAATTTCGACAGCGTTGATTTTTTTTTACGAATGTTGTGAAAATTTGAAGCAGCGCTATAACAGTGACTTTTTTCTATCCATATTATGTTACTTTTCTAAAAAGAATTTATTTTTACCATTTTATTGATTTTTCGAGTAACTAATAAAGTTTTGGAATACATTGGCGTATTATAACAGCGGCATATCCTGTAGGATATATTTTAGTTATGATATATTGTACGAGGGTCTGCATTTAATGTGTAAGATTATTATGCATCATTCTTTAATGTGAATAATACTCAATTTTATTAGTTCGTAATGGAACTGCTCGAGATTTAATTTCACAAAAAAAATTTTGACATTAATTGGCTCGTTATTCACTGAAATTTATTAATATTTTTCTGTAATCTCATTCTCAGATGCGAGTGAGCTTGTTTCATTTTACATGGCTACTAGAAACTCCTTGTCGACCAACAGCATCACTAATCACTTCATTTTCAAATATTCAAATTACATATTCCCAGGACGTATAAATTCCCTTCAAAAAATGTTCCTCACATTTAGTTAACTCATCACAAAGAATTGTACACCAGTCTAAGTAGCAGAAATCCAATAATTTAATATTCGAGTTGATTGAGAAATGTAGTTATACGTATATATAAACGGAAAAGAGTTTCCAAAGTTAAGCTGGGACCTATTGGTGGAAATGGTACATTACGAAATCCACTTCGATAAGCAAAAAATTCGAAATTCTTTCAGCAGCTCTGCAGTCGTGTCCATATTACTGGATATGAATGATTCACATGTATGTAGAAGCGACCATTTCATCGGTCTTCGTCTAGACTGAGAGCACCAAATCATTCAGAGAAATTACATTCTTCTGAAAGCAGTGCAAAGCCCCACGCATTACCGCTTGTCGTAATTGAATTCCATATTCGACGCCATTTTCTTGCTGCCTCGATGGCTGTGATTACTGAGAAATCTCCGGAATTTGCCGTAAGCCATCTTTGGGCAGCCGTTGAGAGATCACTGGGAAACTTTTGGGTTACCGCGTGTGTCTCACTAGTACAAACTGAATACGAGATATTGTGCCGGGGAAGTTGTAATCACTGACTAGACTGGAACAACACACGCAGTGTATATTTACCAGATCGACTTGCATGTCTTCGCTACTGTGGTCGAGGTGTGAGTAACATTCTCTGGCAGCTATGGCACTTTAGCTGTGTATACTCACGCACAGTGCCTCACTCAGAACCACAACTCTTGATGCGTATTTATATTATCCAGCAACTGTAGTGAATCAATAAAAAATAGTTTTTATGTATACATACATTGTGCTATGAAAAGCTGACAGTTCCTTCAGGAGATGAGCCAACATTTACAACGCATTAGCACTTTATTTTTATTCCCCAAATTAAGAAGTCAAAGGGGTATTTTGGTAACCATAATTATCGTCGTCTCTTATCTATGTAATTTACACACATTTTTGTGCAGGTAAAAGATGATAGATGAAGGAATATTGCACCCAATTAATCAAATAATCTGTTAATCAGATAAGTAGTTCCATAGAACTTAAAAGCTATTCACAGTTCTTTTGGAAATGAACTCAAAGGTTATATACACTTTTGATTTTGACGACAGAAGAACTAAAAATAAAATTTTACGCATTTCGCTCGCCACAAACGTGAACAAACAATGATGCGACTGGTTACTGCATTGCTAAGGGCTCGATATTCAAATGAGTTTTCATCCTCTTTAAAAACAAACAATAGTTTAGGATGAGCTCTTGAGCACATGCATCTTTAATTCAGGCGTGAATTTTTCATGGCCTTCGTAGATGAGAGTAGAGAGAAGCTCCTTAGCATCTACGAGGGCGTCACTTCAGGATTATAAGTTCTTCTCCTGCTTCAATTTACTCTTTTACTTCGGCCTCCTGAAGCAGTGCTGTTCTTCTACAGCAGATATTATGCAAAAAGCTTGTTCGAAACTTAGCGCGATGGTGTTAGTTTTGAGGAGTTTATTGTTATAAATGAAGCCTCCAAACCTAGATGAAATGGCTCATGCTCTACCTCTTATAAACAATGCTTCTTATAAAGTTTCTGCTCCTAAGTTTTCAAGAAAACAATTGCCTCACCCCTAATATCGCAATTGCTGCTAAAAGGCAGTACGAAGGCTTATAAAAACTGCATTTAAGGATATTCTGTCTTCTCTAACGTCTGGAATCCTGGAAAGGGACGTTCTTTAATCAAATAAAAACAGGCACGTGTGAAGCAGTTCTGAAGGCAGGTTGTAAACGTGATGAACTTCAATGAAGGTAATCATTCCTACAGCGTTCATTCGGCATGGTCATACGCAATGTACGTTAATGATGTATGCATAAAACAGAGATTGATATTAATTAGGATTAAAATGTGTGAGACAATAACTATGATATTATCCTATTGTATTTTGTGAAGAAGTACAAAAGGAAATAATTCTCCATATTGCCATAGATAGTTGTAATATCTATTTCAGATAAACTCACTCGATATTTGTAGAATCAAAGGGAAATGAACAAATTTGGTGAAATTTATGCTAATAAAAAAGGTTACGAACAGTAGTAATTGTCCTTAAGATAATTAGGTTTTCATTCAAAGGACTTTAATATGCAGTTTGTTATGGTTTGAATGTTTTAGAATGGTAGGACAAAACAATGACCATATCAGTTTTGCACGATAGGCATCAATTTGACCGAAAAACTAACTTATCCTTCTCGTTGTTTCCTTTTCTTTATGTTTACCCACAAAGGATCTTTCCGTTTCGGTATCATTTATTTTCCCAAACTACTCTATCGCTTCGGTTTCGAGCAGATGTTTTTTGTCTGAAATTTTGTACACAATCATGATTGAGGAAGGCCATACATATGTTTTGAATAGGTCTCTTGTTTGATGTTTCTACCTCGACACTTCAAACTTAAATGCGGCAATGCAGTCACCATCATTTCAACGGACATTTATCATCAATTTTTTCTTTCCCTTATTAATTTCACATAATTTCGATCGCAATAAATTTTACGAACTACATCTGAATAAAACTGCTTTTCGGGACCTGAAACGAAAAATGGACAGGTAAGTGAGCAGAAATACTGTATTTACTGTTGATAAGTGTAAAATCATATCTCTTTAAGGAAAACTACACTCCCAATATTACTGGAACCTGCACATACCTCCTCTTGCCAATAATTTCCAACAATTGACCGTGAAGTTCCATTAGACTGGGAATGAATTCCTCAATCATAGTGGGTTCGTGCACAATTCAGTCTCACTTCTCAGGGCAATCAATAAAGGCAAAAGTTCGAGCATCAATCTCCGCGCAATGGAGGGCAGTTTTGTAATTTCCTCTCGATTTCAAAGCGGGTTGTGCGGAAGACCATTACTCTTCTTCTGAGGGATCTTGTATAAAAACAACAGGATATCAATATTTTTATACGCCCTTCATATCAATTCAAAGGATGGATTTTGGGATTGGGTCGAATTGTAATGTTGGGAAAATCTTCCATTGAAACAATTCACTCAAATTGCATACCTTTAAAAATTGTTGTAACCAGATTGCTGTAAAAGGTAAATAACATTTTTCTCCTTGAGATGACACTCAAGCAAGAAAAAATTTAAGGTGTGTCTGTTTTCAGCAATCTTCGACTGATTTTTATTCGTAAAAGTTAGTCTACGAATCGCAGTGCAGCGCTTTCTCTTCCCCATGGCCTAATAGTTTCGCTACGAGTTAGCAGTAGCATGTATACGCTCAGTCTCTCACTGATTGGGTGAATCCGTTGTCCACTTACAAGAGGTGGTCTGGGTGGATTCAAAATAAACAATTTAACGTTAGGAACGTCTTTATAATGCTCACTTCTTAAAAAGTTAATTAGTTGAAACGTCTTTAAAACATTATGATGGAAAGGATTAGACTGGGGAACAATTGAAAAAATTATGTTGTTATGTTTATATATTGATTAAAACAAGAAGTCTCAGTATAGGAGAGGTGGAAGCTATGGCAACCGGAAGGGCTTAATGGCGGAGATTTATTGCTGCCCCATGGACCACCTGAGGTCCAAAGAAGACTAAGCAAGTAAGTAAAACTAGAAGTGGTATGCTTATTCCAAAATTGCAGTCAGTTTCGTTCCAGCATGTCAAATTTTTTCCCACAGCTTATCCTCCAGATAAACTATATTCCGCCGATTAGTTGTAGTTAGACTGGCCTGGTGATTACGGGTGGACTCATCAACAGCTACGTTGCAACTTGTTTTGTGCAGTCACAATTGAGACAGTGAGATGGGAGATGCGTATAGCTCCCAATAGGTTCGTGCTATGAATATCTGCAAACAGAAAGCTAACATAGTAGGAATTAATAGGATTTATGCCGGCTCATCTCTTAACATTGTAACTATGGGCATACCGTTCTAAGTGCTATTTTATTTTATGCTGCTTTTTGTAGTTCTTAAAGCTTGTATTTATTCCATTTTAGTGTTTCATTTACCTAGGTATACATTTCTTTTGTTCCACATCATGTCTGTTTTTGCTACTTTTAGTCATGAATGTCTAAACAACCCTGACTCCTTTTATTATAGGTGTGGTAGTTTTATCACTGCAAGTTAGAGGGCAAACATCAGTGTAATGGTCAAACCAGCATCTACATGCATAATACACAGTGTATCTCCATCTCTCTCTGTCTCTCTGTCTCTCTATCCCTCTATCTTTATATCTTTCTATCTCTCTGTATCTGTGTGTGTCCGTCCCTTTACTTCCTATCTATTACTGAAGAAGAAGTATTGAACAGAAATCAGAACGGGTTTGCATGTATTATAAGCATTGTATTGCGGATACCGAAGGCGCTGGATCACTATAAAATACTCAATTTTTTCCGTTATTAGTTTTCTTCTTTCACCCTGCCGTGTTATCGGTGGATAAGATACAAAATGGAAGTTCTGTATATATTCATAAAAAATATTTAGATTCTGGCAATACGACGGGTAAAACTGAAAAATGTATTTTATTTCATAGATCTTTATTTTTATCACTTTTAAACCTTGAAATTTCCACGGTTACTATCTATTCTAGTCCATGTTATCGATAGATAAGATACAGAATGAAAACTCTGGTTATATTCATGAAACGTATTCATTTAAAATACATTAATTTGTCGTAAATCTTTAAAACATTCGTCATTATAATAATTTCAAATTAATCGAATCTGATCAAACTTATAACGCAATTATGTATCGAAAAATCCCTAATTTTATTACGTTTAAGAGCGTGATACGATTCGTATAAATAAATAAATGCATAAATATATATATATATATATATATATATATATATATATATATATATATATATATATATATATATATATATATTTATAAAAATTTATACACACGACGGTCATTCTTAGTATCAGTGAGACAATTGCACCATGTGTGTTGACCTTAAAGTGCTGTGCTTCCTTCTTGGTCAGCAAGGCGGGGACACAAAGTATCCCTGCTTTCCCTGTATGTGAGATAGTAGAGCTTGAGAGAAGCATTGAGTTGTGACTAATTTGCCACCAAGGCCTGATCTTAAAACTGGAGATTTCAACATTCTACATGAGCAACTTGTTGATAGGAATAAAATAATATTCCCTCCTCTGGACATAAAACTAGATAGAATAGAATAGAATAGAATAGAATGAGGCTATAGGAACGAACCTTCTGGCCCATTCTTGGGTCGGATAATTACTTCGATAATTATTCGGTTGTTTACCCAAGTCCCATGCCGTATTTCTAGCCGCGTCAACTATGGCGGCAGCGGGAGTGGCCCGGAGATATATCGATATCGATGTATCATGATATATAGATATCATGAGGCAATTTGTAAGCTCATTCGGTAGCTCATTAAAGATGAATAGTTCATCGGGTCTATGTCAGACCTTGAAAAAAATACTTCATCATCATTCAAAGACGTTATCAAGAGCTTTCTAGGAAATATACGTGTAAGTAATGTCACAGAAATTGTTTAGAAACTATTGGAGAGCTACTAGGGTCTTGGTTACAACATAAGTATTAAACTACATTTTCTGCATTGGCATATGGCCAGCTTTCCTGGAAATCTTGGTGTTGTTGGCGATCAGCATGGTGAAATATTTCAGCAAGATTTAAAGGTTATAGAAGACGTTATATGGGGTACATATCACGGTAGATGGGACGTACATATGATGGGTGACTATTGTTTGAGCATCGAACGCGATAGTAGTAAAGTTGAACACTTCAGAAAGAGCTACAATCGTAAATTTTTATCTCAACTACTTGCACACGATTAAAATTACAGTGGCCATATCCTTTCTAAAAACATAATATGTAGTGTTAAATAAATATTGCAGTCATGCCTTTTCCTTCCATAATTTATTGCATATCAACATTTGATTCTTTTCATAAAACAAATACACATATCTAAAGTACAGTATTTTTCATATTTTTTAGAAAAAAAGGGATCTTATAGTTCGCAAACTTGACGTGATAGAGAAAATCTGAGATAAGTTTTTGGTTCTGATCCCAAAAATTAGTTAAAAAGCAGCTGTCAGACCTAACTCAATAAAATTGCCTCCCTCAGTGTTATAGTTCAGGGCAATAATACAATTAAAACACAATACATGTAACAATTGAAATGCATAATTTTGCTAGAAATCGTTAAGAACGCAACCAAAGTTCGAGTAAAAAGAGAACTCATATTATACTGCCTCAAAAAAACGGGGAATGAGGTATGATTGATGGACAATTTTTAATGGTTATTAGACCTGCAAAAAATTCACCATTTATTTTAACATTGGATTACAGTGATTCAAACGTAAAAAATCGATAAGATAATCAATGGATAAGACTCAAGTGCAAGACAACTTCCTTGAGATTGCACAGCAAGGTCTACGGTTCTAACGTGCTGTGGTCGTAAAGTAGAATCCTCGTTCGACGATGCATGATACGCGCAACTAAAACTATAAACAAGGGAAGACACTGGCCTTCCATAAGGCCATGTTTAAATTCATAGAAGATCCCATAAAGTGTCTGTCTATTAAAATGCTTCTGATTGACAGATCGTGAAGAAATTGCTGTAGAAATGCTGACAAAGTCCCTCGTCAGTGCTTGTCGATAGATGTTTCAAAACGAAAATGACCTTTAACGTTCTCTGAGACTTGAGTATTGCCGTTGTTAAGAGAAGTCTTCGTCAAAAAATATTGATATTACGAGCTACAGAAACCAAAATAGAAATAAAAAATAAAAGAACACTCACTTCACGCTAGTTGCAGTGCAGGAGCCACCAGGAGAAGACTTGTCTGTAGGGTGTCAGTGCAAAATGTTGATGTTCTCTCAGCAGCTGGTGTGAGGGTCGTGGGAGCTGTGAGGATTATGAAGTCCAGCACCGTGCAACAACTGAATTGACCAATGTCAGCCAACGAGAACAAATGGTGACTAACAAGTTTGGCTTCTGAAAGCGTCCTGCAGAACTTGCTGTGGACTTACAAACGCTCGCGCACAATCTATATTCGTTACATATAAATTGGTTCTAATATTTCAATTTCCATTGAACACTAATTAGAGTTTTGGTAAAGAGGCTTTAAGCAGTAGTATCTTTATATAGCAAAGCTTCTTGTATGATTAAAAAATAGTTGACTTTCTCTTTTCTTCTACTGATCTATCTTCGAATGTTGAAGATAATTTTCGCCTGTTTTCCCATTCTGTTTTTTTTTATGTTTCACAATATCTAGTTTTTTCTTAAAAATCGAAGCAAATGAAATTACGACTAAAATAAACAAACAGCGGTAAAAATTACAAATTTGTATAAAAATATTCTATTTAGAATAGAAATTCCAGATATTTTAGCTATTATTACAGCAGATTTTTTAGTTCAATTAAACTATCATATGTATTTAATCTAGATTTAAGTGTCCTATCTAGATTTAAATTCAAGCTAGATTTAAGTTATTGAAAGTATTCTAAACATCCAATCTAGGTTTAAACAACGTAGCAGAACTGTTCGTTGAAAAATACACGCGAACACAATTCAACTGATAAAAGATATTTCCTATCCCCTCAAAATAGGTTTTTATTAATTTATTCTATATAGCAAGAAGCCAGCGTGGGAGCTCAATGGAGATTGGCCTGATGCCCGTGCGATAGTTTTCCTTGAGAGTTTTAAAGCTGCAAGCAAACTTTTCTCTTTCATCGTTAATTATATTAAACGACTTTGTTTCACGTCGAGGGCAGGTACAAGGTTTTTGATCTGACCAAGAATTTCTACTGGGACAGGTTGGGATCACTCCGGTGACTCCTGTTCTTTTTTTCCCTTACACGTCGATAGAATAACATGAATGAATTTAACGCAGTATGTTAGTTGGAGGGAAATGCGATTGAATTTGAATTAATCCTACAAAGTAAAAGTGCAACGCGGAAATAGGCACGTTGACATTCACATGCAACTGGATCCATTAAAACATGAGTAATCGTCATTTGCACTTTAATTTATACTTGTTTGATGTATTTTGGCCTACCTTTTCTTTTCGTGATGCAATCTAAAATACATTCGCTGCTATTTTCGGCAGGATAAAAATTCATAACGTTTGAGATATCATTTAACTATCATGAACATTCACAACGTCTAGAATTTTTTCATAACGGTTCTGCGAATATGGAAAGCATTACCCTGCTTTTCATACTTATAACTGTTCTGTTCTTCTGACGAGAATGAAAGCTTTCAAGGGGAATGAAATAGCGACAAATGGTGAAATATGAATGATTGTTGAAAAATTAAGTATCAACATGGAAACACAGAGGCGTTCTATTTACTAGGAAAATTTCCGTGTTTGGACAGCATAGGAAAGGGATAAGTATACATATAAAGGTAGTTGCTGTTATTTGATATGCTAAACAGTTTGGTTCTGCCTGTGGCTTGTACGCCGAGGATATCATGAGTCTAGAGTGGGGACTCTGTGAGAACTTCAGTCGCATAAGTTTAAATTCAGTCTTAATGGTATGAATCTGTGAAAAATATTTGCTAAGCACAAGAAAAATGTTGAGAACACCATAGTTCTGCCAGCAAGGGCTTAAAATTTTCCGACTAAAGGATCCAACAAACCTGTAAAATCTATTAAGGCCAGATAAATCATCAACTCTAGATTCTTGTACCAGACGTCATACTGAGTAGTTTAATATGACAACGAGCATTCAATTACTACTGGGCCTGTTTGCCCGACTATTGACCACTTTTCTGCATCACCTTCAGATGGGTAAGGTGACTAGGAGCTACTGCATATTATTCATGAAGTGACTGAAACTCCAGCTGCTCGCAGAGTACTTGTGTAAGAAACTCATGAAAAATCTGTTTTATTTACGTTTCTTCGAAAGTATTATACGTGCAACATGAGTGAATGAATTTTTTTCAACTCTTATACATAGATTTAACGGTTAAACCAAAGGCAGTTTAGAGAAGTTGCATAAAAACTTCGATTACAAGTAAATGCGACGTTTAAAAGCCATAAATATTTAAGGGATTTACGAAAAAGAGTTCGATCATAAATAATTAACTTTCTGGTTCAACTTTTTCTGTAAGCTGCTTGCTCGACTACTTATTTTTCGAACAGTAGACAAGCATACGTAACAGCAATAAGCATACGTGAGTAACAGTAATAAGCATTCGGGAGTAACAGCAATAAGCATTCGTGAGTAACAGCAATAAGCATACGTGAGTAACAGTAATAAGCATTCGTGAGTAACAGCAATAAGCATACGTGAGTAACAGTAATAAGCATTCGTGAGTAACAGCAATAAGCATACGTGAGTAACAGCAAAAAAGCAAACGTGAGTAACAACAAACAAGCATATGTGAGTAACAGCAAACAAGCATACGTAAGTAACAGCAAACAAGCATACGTAACAGCAAACAGGCGCAAAGAGCAGGGCGCTACCAAACTCTTAGAGATAAAAAGTTTTAAAAAATATGCCAGGAATTCAATAGTATAGGATCTGGATCTTGCTCAGCCAGTTTATTCCTTTTTCTTGCATTCCCAGCATACGGTCCTGTATGTGGGTCGTGGTCCAACAGATTATCATCTGTGTATGACCTATCTGGCAAAAAATTCTGATCTTAATCAGTCAGACAACAGTTTGGTTATGTTCAGGGCCAGCAGTTAGACCACCAGGAGGACATGGTAGCCA
>VCRD01003110.1:16860-33256 GCA_006783055.1 Trinorchestia longiramus
GTGGAAATAGGCACGTTGACATTCACATGTAACTGGATCCATTAAAACAGGAGTAGTCGTCATTTGCACTTTAATTTATACTTGTTTGATGTATTTTTGCTTACCTTTTCTTTTCGTGCTGCAATCTAAAATACATTCGCTGCTATTTTCGGCAGGATAAAAATTCATAACGTTTGAAATATCATTTAACTATTATGAACATTCACAACGTCTAGAATTTTTTCATAACAGTTCTGCGAATATGGAAAGCAATACTCTGTTTTTCATACTTATTACTGTTCCGTTCTTCTGACGAGAATGAAAGCTTTCAAGGGGAATGAAATAGCGACAAACTGGTGAAATATGAATGATTGTTGAAAAATTAAGTATCAACATGGAAACACAGAGGCGTTCTATTTACTAGGAAGCTTTCCATGTTTGGACAGCATAGGAAAGGGACAAGTATATATATAAAGGAAGTTGCTGTTATTTGATATGCTAAACAGTTTGGTTCTGCCTGTAGCTTGTACGCCAGGGATATCATGAGTCTAGAGTGGGGACTCGGTGAGAACTTCAGTCGCATAAGTTTAAATTCAGTCGTAATGGTATGAATCTGTGAAAAATATTTGCCAAGCACAAGAAGAAAGTTTAGAACACCATAGTTCTGCCAGCAAGGGCTCAAAAATTTTCGACTAAAGGATCCAACAAACTTCTAAAATCTATTAAGGCCATATAAATCATCAACTCTAGATTCTTGTACCAGACGTCATACTGAGTAGTTTAATATGACAACGAGCATTCGATTTCTACTAGGCCTGTTTGCCCGACTATTGACCACTTTTCTGCATCACCTTCAGGAGATGGGCAAGGTGACTAGGAGCTACTGCATACATATTATTCATGAAGTGACTGAAACTCCAGCTATTTGCGGAATGCTTGTGTAAGAAACTCGTGAAAAATCTGCTTTAGTTACGTTCCTTCGAAAGTATTAATGGAGTTTGGAGAAATTGCATAAAAACTCCGATTATAAGTAAATGCGACGTTTAGAAGCCATAAATATTTAAGGGATTTACGAAAAAGAGTTCGATCATAAATAATTAACTTTCTGGTTCAACTTATTTTGTAAGCTGCTTGCTCGACTATTTATTTTTCGAACAGTAGACAAGCATACGTAACAGCAATAAGCATACGTGAGTAACAGCAATAAGCATACGTGAGTAACAGCAATAAGTATACGTGAGTAACAACAATAAGCATACGTGAGTAACAGCAATAAGCATACGTGAGTAACAGCAATAAGCATTCGTGAGTAACAGCAATAAACATACGTGAGTAACAGCAAACAAGCATACGTAACAGCAAACAGGCGCAAAGAGCAGGGCGCCACCAAACTCTTAGAGATCAAAAGTTTTAAAAATTAAGCCAGGAATTTAATAGTATAAGATCTGGATCTTGCTCAGTCAGTTTATTCCTTTTTCTTGTATTCCCAGCATAAGGTCCAGAACGTGGGTTGTAGTCCAACAGATTATCATCTGTGTATGACCTATCTGGCAGAAAATTCTGATCTTAATCAGTCAGATAACAGTTTGGTTATGTTCAGGGCCAGCAGTTAGACCACCAGGAGGACATGGTAGCCACTTTACAATAAAATCATGCAGCTTCAACAGCAACCATTGCACCGCAGTGGCAACGAAAGGCTGACAGGACGATGGTTCCAAACAGTTCGTCAATATGCATTTATTTTAAGTTTCATATTTTCGACATTATTTAAGCGACAAAAATGTCAGAGCTAAAATATTTCAAGCCATTCAATATGAATTTTGTATTTAACTTTGTATTCGTTTATATGTATATTGTAGCAAACCCACTGGTGGAAAAACACTTCGTTTGATTTGTTTGCTTAATACTTCCAAAAAATGTTTCTTAACTCAATTGAAAAAATTTGTTTAAAGTTGAAAGAGTTTTTTATGACACCTAGAATAAGATTTTATTTACGAATTCATTTCTTTCAAGATTTCAAAAAATGTCTAATAATGGTCTTATATTTAGTAGTAAAATTTTAATTTTTGAAAATTATTGGAAACAGCTAGATTTCCATTATTATTTCGAGTCATGGAAAAAACCACTGAATTTGAATTTACTCAATCAAGTTTGCAAATCATCCGCAAATTGAGGCATGAGGCGGCATTAGTAACAGGGAGAAAAATATCCTCAATTTAACGAATAAATTCCCTGTGATGTTTTCCTGCAATTTTGTGCAGCGTTCATTCTGTTGGTTAGGAAGCTGCAGGTTAGCTCTTTATTTCCCTCACATATTCAAAATTGTGAGACATCATTATATTGCTGGTCTTGAAAACGGCCTCTAAACGAAGAAATCTAGTTTTCTCTGCCGCACAAAACGTCTCATTTGAAAAGTGTTGAGCCTTCACGAGATCAGCTCTATGGTGTGTACGATGTCTGCCTGAGATTCTGTCCAATTCATGCAAGGATAAATGACAACGTTATTAGTTCGAAAATATGTTTCCTCGAGATTTTCTTAAATTATTTAATAATTGGTGTTTGTCTAAAGAGGTCATACTTACATCGAATAAAAAGAAGCTATCGATAGGTTTGCTAGGTGACAGTGAAATTTAAGTCTTGGACTCATTTAGCAAATTGTGGCGGGTGCGAGAGAGACTTAGTAGCTATTGCTATTAACAAATTGGAAACAGGGAAAAATGTAATGCCCAAGAGTCAAGTCGGTAAAACACACCTTAAAAGCTCAAATACCAAGACTACAAGTATTTGTTTCAAGCTTTAAAACTCTATAACAAAGCTCACTTAAGAGTGGCTGTCTCCAAAAAGATCAAATGCACGATTTCAAAACTAAGATAACGAGAGAAAATTTTGTGTCTCTGCTGAAATTAATAAAATATCGTGAAATGTGAAACAATAGAGAAAGAGTACATGAGTTGAAATAAATTAAAAACAGCAATAACTTGAAGCAATTCACGAAACATTATTTGATTAAAGTTAAGAAATAGCTGAATGTGCTATATTAGTGGAAAAAATACTCAGTTTTTAGTTGAGATATAGGAAAATCGATCGCTTCTGTACTGACTGGAGAGAACTTGCAGCTCTTCACAGCTTATATACAGTGCTAGTCTATACTCTGCCACTTAGTGCATGCTGCCTGGGATTGGGCTCGTTATTTCTGGATTGGGAGAGAATGTTAAAAGTTATAAGTATCACGATATTCACCAGCTTTTTATGTAGCAGCTTTTTATTCATCTGCCTTTTATTCATCGACCTTTTATTCATTGGCCTTTTATTCATTGGCCTTTTATTCATCGGCCTTTTAGTCATCAGTATTTTATTCACCAGCTTATTATTCATCAGCCTTTTATGTATCGGCTTTTTATCCATCAGCATTTTATTCATTAGCTTATTATTCATCAGCCTTTTATTCATTGGTCTTGTATTCATTGGCCTTTTATTAATGGGCCTTTTGGTTATTGGTTATTTATTTATTGCCTTTTCATTCACCAACCTTTTATTTGTCGGCTTTGTATTCATTGACTTTTTATTCATTGGCTTTTTATTCATTTGCGTATTATTCATCGGCCTTTAAATCACCGGAATTTCATTCACCAGATAATTATCTTGAAATAAAATTTAAGCGAATCCACCTTCAAGATTAGCAGGGCGTGCTGAACTCTGCGTTCAGAATCACGAGCTCTGGAAAGTTGAATCATAGATCTTCTACGCTGCGTTTCTCTCTACGGCAAAAATAATAACAAAATATCACCTCAGACTTAATCCTTTCGAACAATGTACCACACGTTTCATACAAACTTTAATCTGAATTTAATGGAGTTTCTCAACTTTGTGTCGTGTAAGATCTACAAACTTTCTTCTTGGATTGAAATAGTGACAGCGTGGTTTTATCATGGAGTTGTATGTGCCCACCTGGAAGTAATATGAGTTAGCTTCTATCATTCAACCGTTATAATAACTGCTACTGAGTAATTAATTCTCTAACAGAAAATTGTCAACAAAAAATTCGAAACTGTGGAAGACAAGAGTAACACAACAAGCTCTGACTGTCCCTGTGTACTATATTGATCAAACAACTTCGTAAGATAGTATTCAAAGTCCTGAAGAAAGTGATACAACTCAAGTTTGATGAGAATGGACTATAGGCTGCTGCTGGGTTCTGTGATGAAGCCCTGGATGATGGCTTGTGAAAGAGAAGTAATACGTGTTCCAAAAAAATTAACGCTTCTATCACAATTCAGGGAACTTGAAGGTGAGAAAACTACAGCATGGGGTACCATTTCTGTAACATGTTTTTACGTGAATTTTAAAAATTATTATTTCACATTTATGGCCCAGGAATATTTTTTAAAACTAATCATCAAGGATATACCTAATTGTTTGCAGAACAGTTAGCCAATAACTGTTGACAATGTGTGTAAAATTGATGCAAACCTTCATTATAGAGAAGCAAGAAAAGGGACTGAGTCCTGAAATATTCAAACTAGGGAGAAACCCCAAAATGAATACCATGTTGATAAAAACAAAAAGTAAAACCTGCTCTTCTTTTTACCAGAGTATCAAAGTTCTAAAGTCAATATCGTATAAATGCTGGGAGGAAATACCCTTAGAAGTGATTCGTGTAGCCTTCAAAGACTTCGCAAAGCAGTGTGGGTAAAAGTGAAGCTTTTTTGTAAAAGAATGATTTTTTTGTATTCGTAGATTAGTAGAGTCTTTACTATTTGTCGAAGTGATATCTCGAAATAGGTGGCTTTTTTCAAGAAAAACATTGCTTTTGTAACCCGAAACCTTTATGCCCCACCCTATAAAAGATTTCTTCTTCAGTAGAACTTTACTGCTTTCTTAAGTCAAGCCTCTCTTGCCTAGAGAAAAGATTTTAGGGCACCATAAATGGACCTCATCCGATGCACACTTCTTCCATTTCTACAGACAACTTTTCTTGTTAAAAGTATGCCAATAATGAACAGCGAAGTGGAACATAATTTTGGAACATTCAAGGTCATACATATACGAGTACTTTTTGATTTCGATTTTCATTCAATTTTGGGTTTTGTCCATGATATAGCCATCATAGTGCTTAAACAATTACTTGGTAAATTTTCAATTAGTGTATCAGTTGAAAAATCCGAATGTCTTTACCCATGGTAAAAAATAAAATGCAGAATAAAGTAAAAACGCTTTATATTTCATTGCATACTATTGTCTTAGTTTTTTATGGCACCATCTCATAAATATTTTCTCACAATTTCGAGAGGGCATAAGAGGGACTTAGAAAACTGTGAATTTTGATGAACCTCGAGAGTTTCTATCTCTCTCATACGGATGCTGCAGTCGAGCTCAATATTCCACGATCGCGATCCATTCATTCACTCGCTAATATCTCCTTGAAGCAATCACGTCAATTATTTACGAGAAGCAGTAAAGTGATTGAGCTTCAAAGTTAAGTTCGTGGCTCAGCAACTTTTATTGAGCACCTAAATCTTGTCTAGAGGGAAAACCAACTACGTCTTCGTCTGGTTGACGGGAAATGTAATCCGAAGAAAAAAGCTGTTAGCTGTGTCGTAGAGCTCGTTATTTTCAGCCTCTTCGGTAGCTCTTCCTTTCTTGATTGTCTGCTCGCCTCTGGAGCAGATTCAAACAGCAATTAGGAGACGAAATAATTGGTTAACTGCCTTAGACGCCAGCTTGCACTCCCTGTAAATGTTCACAGAACAGCTACGATTTCAAATAATCTAATGAATAACAGACGCTATGAGACAAGCTTTCATTGCGAGTAGAAAAGTTTGACGGAACTGCGGAGAGTCAAAAAACTAATAAATATTTAATACACGAACTCACATTTTTATTAGCAAATGGAATAATTAAGATGATATTTGTAGCATTCATAAGTTAAATGAATTCTTCTGTCAAAAAATAGTATTAAATGTGATGTTACATCGTGACTGAAAAATACATGGAGATTGTGCTGTACTAGATTACCAGTTGTCATGCGAATTGGTAAACGAGATACTGCCGTGGCAAATTTTCTTATTTGATAGAACTTTTTTATTACGAATTTTTATGTGCATATGCACACACAGGACAATACGTCGTATATTTAATACGAAGTATAACAACTGTGTGCGTGGATATTAAAAAAAATCCGTAGGAGAGCTTTCGCAATTGAGCGTAATTGACCCATTTGGCGCAGTAAGGCATAATTATGTTTCTTAAATGTTTTAGATTTTACTGATTAACGTATTTGCAAATGTTATAGCGTAATTGAATGACCTTCAAATTACTGTATGAAGTCTTTGTCTAAAGATCACAGATGCGTTGACATTTGTTCTGCTGAAAACTGGCACTTGGTCTGGAAAGAAGGCTAAATTTTAGTTTGTGAAAACCAAATATGTATATGGTCTGTAAAATATTGCCCTAGAAATTAGACGGTTGAATAATTAACTTCCATACGTTAAGAAAGTGTTGCCTTTCTGAACGAATTGTCCAACGATGGAATAAAATAGAATAGAGCAGAATAAAATATGACAACAACAAGAACTTGTACGGTCCATCATTGGGCTGCTCCCCAAGTTCCATGCAGTTTAAAGTTAAAGCATCAACTACGCACCTGTGTCTTAATCATGCACAGACATTTCAGTCACGTAAACACACCTTAATCACAAACAGTTATTTTAGTTACGCGCATGCACTGCAATCATATTCAAGTCTCAGGATTTAAAAACGATATAAAATCAGTACTTTATGATACTGAGATGGGGGTTGCTTATCCAATAACAGTCAAGATGATTAACGAATGTGTTCACTGTGCCACTAGAAACGTCATTTTCGGGCAGCTGGTCTCAACTTCCACCAATTTTAACTGAAGAAATGCTAATCATAATGCATTCATAATTAATACCATCTTGGTAGTGACCAGGAAACCGTATTTAGAAGCAAGTACCGTGCAGTCAGAGTTCTGAAAAAAGGCATGAACGTTTTATTCAGAGTAGAGCTTGATGAAAAGCTGCAATTCGGTTGCATACTTTGTATCATATACTGGAAAATGATGTCATAATTGTTAACGGTAGTGGTATATTTTGTTGAATTTATCGTATCTTCCTCAGGTGCTACAATGCTTTCTCGTGACAACTGTTGAGTGTCTCGTGCGAATAAATAATTGCATTTGACTTTCAGAACGAGTCGCTTGATTCTCTATATGAGTCATTTGAGACTCAATGATAGAGCGCTACATTGTCGATATCGTCAGCCTAGCAGTTCCAGCAAATTACTGCTCGTCAAAGTACGCTAGCTCTCTCAGGTCTTGAGTCTGCCTTGCATGAAAAGGTTCCGCTTAAAGCGCTTTTCAGATACAGCTTGATTTGTTCGAAGTTTTCTGGTACATTCTTTTCGAGAATATTTGTGTCTCCGAAACTAATGCTTAAAATACACGTGTATCAAAAATCACCATTAGTCACTTTAATTCTGGGTGTCCCATTTGATATTTGCGTTTTTCTTAATATGTGGAAATAACAAGGAAAAGCTCCTAGATTGGGCAGCTTACGAGAACAGTTTTCACCAATTTCTCCATAAACGAGCTTGTGTACAAATCAGTTATTATACTCTATCAGAAGTATGGCTTATGTGTAATTTGCAAGCTTTTGTATGCTTGTGAGCTTGCGTTAGAAAAGGAGCTTTTGTCTAATCAAGCAGTTTTTTTAGAGTTAGGGAACGTGGGCCTATACGAAGGAATGAATTAATGAAGCAGTATTTATGAAATGTTTTGTATGATCACGTAGTCTCATTCAGAGTGAATGTTTCTACCCACTCTGCTACATAGTGGTAAATCTGAATAAATTTGTCGCATGTAAGCCTTGGCAGATTGTAGGAGTGCATGAACAATCTTATTCATTAATGTAATATATTTGTCTTATGAAAAAAAACAAGTGTAAAAAAATACTGTTATTAGCCACCAAAACCATTTGGATTTAAATAAAAAAAACAAAATATATGTGTTCTGATTCATATTAGGTTAACATAAATAGATATCTTATATGTTAAAGGCTATTTTTACTCCTTTTCAATCCCCTTAATATAACAAACGATTCGTCATTTGAAAAAATAGTTTGTTAAGAAATGGGTGTTTTAATAAAAAACAACTCTCTCGTCGAGAAACATCATTACAAAATACTTCCTCTGGTCAAATGCAGTTATTACTCAGTTGAGACAACAGCTTAGTTTTTAGTGGTTTAAGAAAATTCATTTTCTGTATGTGATAAAAATTAACCTCAACTGTGTTTAAACAACAAAAGCAAGAAACTTCATAATCAAGAAGTGAAACAAATACAAGGTACAGTTACCAACAAACCAACAAATCTCAGAGGAAAATAAATGCTAACTTAAACAAAATTATGAAAAAAGGCTCCAGAATAGCTATAAGGGAGCTGTGAAAGAAATGGTATTCAATGGAGTCAACGCCTCACGACAGTGACCAAACACTGCGAAGGGAAGAACTTCGAAGATGCAGAGTGAGAAAGACTCTTCTTTTAAAGAAGAGACACCTTTGCGCTTGTAAGATGTTTGTTAAAAAAAATATAGAATAAAGATAACTATTTTGGCAATAGTTTGTAAGCAGATGAGACAAATACTGAATTTCTTGCTAATAATTACAGCTGAGAATTGAACTCTGCCTTCGAGCTGAATAACACGGTATGAACGGGGAAATACGGCCGACAGAGCAATATGACTTGAAATTGTTTATCATGTGCCGGTAAAGCAAATATTCACATGAGAATTTTATGTGGAACTATGAATTTCCATGATTACTGCGATGTTTTAGAAAATCAGTTTTTTAACTCTACCATAAGACTTCAAATTAACATACACTGGGTTCTCAACACAACAACTCGAAACATATGTAGGCCTACATGCCAGCGAACGTCTGAGAGATTCAACAGGTCCGGTGTTACTGTTTTCCGGGTGGTCTAGCGAGTCTCTAACTTGAATCCAATCTATGAAAAGAGTTGAAGATGGATGTCAGAGAAAGAGAACCTACAAATCTTGGAGACCTGGTGGGAACGCTATGTATAACAAAAAAATTAAAGAAAACCCTAAATCTGTCTTGCAAGAATATCGTTTCGTCGTCTAACAGGCGTCTATATATACAGACGCAGTTCTGGGCAACAAAAGACATGCTACTAAATACTATGAATAGTAGTTTTTCTGTGTTGTTACGAATTCTTTTCACACTACTTTCGAACAATTACTGTTTGCATTTGAAAGCTCAGCATCAATTTCTTAGTGACATGGTATTTTTCGTTGGAAATAAATGAAAATTTTATTTCTTCAAAAAGTTGTTTTATTCTGAAATTCCTATATGCAAACGTTTTCTAGAGCGTTATGAATACTTATTTGACCCACTGTATTTACAGGGTGGGGCATAAATACTACTAGAAACAAAAACAATATTTTCTTCAGAAAAGACATTTATTTCAAGGTTTGATTTTAACAAACAGTACATACTTTACTACTTTATGAGTACATCAAACTTATTCAAAATGCTTCCTTTTTGCCCTGACTGCTTTGCAAAGTCTTTTTGGAAAGCCTTTAATGGCCGCACGAACTACTTCTAACAGTATTTTCTTCCAGTATTTATTCAATTTTCATCGTAGTTCTTTGATAATCTAGCAAGGCGAAGGTCAATTATTCTTTTTATCAACATTCTGTTGATTCTGAGGTTTCTCCCTTGCTTGAATATTTCGAATGAACTCAGTCACTTTTCATCCTTCTGTATAATGAACTTTCGTATAAATTCTACAGATCTTGTCAATAGTTAATGGCTAATTGTTCTGTAAACAATTAGGTATATCCATGATAATTAATTTTATGAAATTATAGTGTATAATATTTGCGAAATAACAATAATTAAAACGGGCTTGAAAACATGTAACAGGAATTATGCCTCACCCGATATATTGCTTCAACGGTCTAGAAAAGACGTTTCGTTCTTCGTCGCTATGTCCCAGACATAATTTCTGTATTTTTATCAGATAAAAAAGACCCTCATTTTGATTTCATTCTTTACGCTATTTTACATTCATTGCCACCAAAAATAGATTTTGTTAGAAAATAAATCTTAAGTTTCTTGCTACCACATTAAGCCCCGAGGAGATCTACAAAGGCTGCAATAAAAATTATTTTTGATTCGTCAGAGGGAAAAATGATGGTAATAAAATATTTTTAGCTCAAAATCAAACACTAAGATAATTCTACATTGTCACTGGGAGCGGCGCCGGTTTCCATCAACGCGCCAACAGCTATGTAAGTAAATCAAGGACTGCTGAATATTCGATGGTTTTGATTATTTGCCACAAATCTTGAATGCATTTTGCCTTAATTGGTCTTAGGTAAATGAGTCTTCAAATATTCATTTCATCAGAGTGCATGTATTAATTCATTAATTTTGGGATGTAACTATTGTATTTCCAACCCAAGCACCTGCGTTGCATGCGCTGAGTTACTTGGATCTGTCTCCCTCGGAAGCCTTTTTGCAAAATTAACTGGATATTCCGTCCGGTTTTCTGTCCCAGTTCATGTCTAGAAATATAGAACAAGTTCAGAATCGGCGCAAACTCATATAGATGTGAGACTTTTGTGTCGCTAAAGCGGATAACAAGACTCCAATTATGGGATTAGAGAGTTTGTCTGAGCCGTCATGTCTAGCGTAACTTCGTTTTTGGTGATGAAGAAGTATGGCTCAAAGACTCGAAATCTGAGTCAACTTCTGGTTTACTAAGGCAATTATTGCTCCGGACGTGAAAACGGCGAGGGCAAATTTTGTCTAACAATGTAAAAACTGATTTGAATTTGAAACGATTTTGAACCTAGAGGCTCGAACTGGTATCCAGGATAATTTTTGCGAATAAATTCTCCATTTTGGTTACGTAGTTTCTGAGAAAAACGAAAAAACATTGTGGGAATTATTCGTACACAAGAAATGTTTACAAGAGACGCCAAGTTTTTACCCTCAACGATAAAGAAAACTTTCACCTGAAGCTTTTGCTTGTGGTCACGTCTTCTCAAGAAAAATCAGCCCTAGAGACTTAATCAACTTCGTCTGTGAATGAAAGAGTTTCACAAAATATTACCAAAGGTATCTCGGCTACACGTCAACTCGAAGAACAAATTTGTGTTCCGAAACGGAGGTCGCAGTTGGTTAGGATATTTTTTGATGTGGCTAACGGAGCTAGGAGGCAAAAAACTGAGTTAAAAACATACAAAGAAAAAAGCATATGTTCTTAAAAATCTCAACTCTCAAAGGAAACGAAATTCAATGGTAATGATAAATTTTATGATTTTTTTCAGTACTTTTTCTGCCTTCAAAATCTTTGCCGTACAAAATCAATTAGTAGTTGAACATTCGTTTGCAAATGTAATCCTAACTCACTTTAGCCGGCAGCTTTAAACAAAAGAATTGAGGTGACAAGTCTGGCTGATTTTTTCTGGACGATTTCGTTTAAGATATGTAAATGAACACTGATGGCAACCGTACCAGTTCAAAATTATCCCAAATTTGGAATGGTTCTACCTCTACTAAGGTACTAATACAGCCATAAGTGTTCACTGATGGGCAATGTTCTTCAAATGTTGATTTATCGTTCTTTAAGTATAAGTAGTTTGCTAGCCAACACTCATCCTCCTAAGCTAATAGTAAGTCATTAACACACTATGATGTAACTAATTTATAGGTGTTCGTAGGTACAGACAGAATAATCAGTAATAATCGCTCCAGGGAAATAGAATAAGGTTTTTGTGCGCAGTTGTCTTTCTCGTGGGAAATTTCATCCACCGTACAAAACCCTGTCCGTTAATTGCGACAGTCACCAGTAAACTTCGCTGGGATTAGAAAACTAGTTATGTAGTTTCTCTAGTTTACTTTTGATGATGTAATCATTTTTTTATGGTTTCTATCTGATGCTCTGTTTTGATCTTTGTGTTGCTAGCTTTGCAAAAATATCGCAAATTACACATAATGTAAAATTAGAAAATGAATCTCGTGTATGTTGGGTATCTAACGAAATTGATTGCTACAGTAATCTGAAAACGATTGTTATTAATTAAATTTTCTCTTGTTAGCTAAAAATATTGAGCTGCCACACCGTCCTTGTAAGCCCGATGTAATTACAATACTCAGAACTCAACATTAATAGCCAGTTGTGTTCTGGAACTCGTAATCTCAACTTAACATCGAGTAAAATATTAAAAATTGAACCATCGCTGGTTTCCGCTCACCTAACTTGGCCTGACTAACACGTCAGGACACCTGAAAGATTTTTCAGTGCCCGTGATGCAAGTACGTCTGTGTGTCTCGAAGTCACGGTTGAGAGTACGCTGCAGCTGCTGCAATTTTGTTTGAGTTCTTTTCGGCTCGAGCCTTCGTGAAGTATTTCAATTTTTTTGTATTTGTTATCACGTTTTATTGTTCATGATGTTAAATGCTGCCACCAGGTAACACAAATGATGAACTAAAACCCCTTCATGACATTTAAGTAAAATAAATAGCAATGAAATTTCAGTAGAGTTTTCTACTCTGTTTAAGAAAAGTTATCTATGACATCAAAGTCCTCGTAAGAAATGTCATTGAAAAGTTCCAGTCGGTTCTTTTTACCATTTTCTTTAGACCTAATTAACATTAGCTGACGAATATAGTCTCTCGAGAATTAAATTTTCAAGGTGAGGTTTCTAATACATCAAGAGTTGCACCAACAAAATTGAATGTAAAACTTGGGCCAGGTTTCCATCAATTCATTATATTAGTTATACGTTTATTTCCTTTTCAGAATTCCTTAACTGAAGCTGCCTGCCCAGCATAAGAAAAGTGGACTTTTTCCAGGTGTTCCCATCAATACACATTCTATATATCTGCCAAGCAGTCATCGCATACGCGTGGTGATACACATGTCTTGTAACAGCCGTAACTCAATTCTAGTCTGGGCTAAGGACCGGCTTCAGAATCTGTTAACTACTCCAGAGACACGTATTCGTCATATTTGAATCATTTCCATAAATTTCTAGTTCATTAAAATAATATAACTAATTTTCATCTTCAGGTGTCAGGCATTAGCAATTTATAATAACGACGTCGGGAAATCCAAAATTTCCTCTGAACTTCAAGCTAATCTTAAGTCTGCATTATCATAGCCTTATTGAACTCGAAATAAGAAGCGCCTTATTGTTCACCATTTATCTGTTTTCATTCTTAACAAAACTAAGAAAAATGATCTTGAGTCCCAAGGCTCTTAGTCAAGGTATCTTTAAAGGATCTTGCTTGAGTAAAGGACTAATTCCAGCAAATTAGTGTGCGTTCAACTGTATTTACTTATGAAACAACCTTTGCATGCAAATGTTAATCGAACAATTTTGAGGAGTAGTGTGCATGCTTGAACTTTGTATTAGTCAGCTGAAATTCCTCAGTATCTCTCTGAGTAAATGGAAGAAAGCTTCAAAACACTGTATGCTGATAAGACGTTAGGGGTTTATCTTTATGTTAGTAATTCCTATCCCTACCTTCAGTGGGAGAAAATACAAGCAACATAATCTATTCATAATCAAAGACACACGTGTTTGATCATCAACAGATTGTCTGCATAGTAAGTTTCAATTTTTTAAGAGTATGAGTACATGAATTCTGTGTCTACTTTTTAAGTTTTTTGTTACCTATTGCTTGATTGTCAGGTTACGATGAATGCATTCTATTAGTAGCATCAAATAAAAATTATGAGTGAAATTGTGTTTCTGTGAAAGTATCATTTGTTTTATCTATTTTTGTTCCTTTATATGCAACTCCTTTTTACAAACGACTTCGGATTTTACCTCCTCAACAGTTATACTTCCGAGAATTAGCCCGCTCAGAGCTCTTTAGAGACCAGAGATCTCGTTTTAACCCACGAATAGTTGTTTATTCATGAATTTCTATTGTTGCGGCAAGGCGTGCGTGTGGCTGGGTCGTTGAATCTGTCATCAGAAGATACAGCTTGTACA
The DNA here is from genome assembly GCA_006783055.1 of Trinorchestia longiramus. Taxonomy (NCBI): domain Eukaryota; kingdom Metazoa; phylum Arthropoda; class Malacostraca; order Amphipoda; family Talitridae; genus Trinorchestia; species Trinorchestia longiramus. Next base: position 30,892 of record VCRD01003110.1, read on the forward strand.
CATCAGAGACCTCGTCTCCACGGTCAGTTCTGGACGTTCAAGGCTCTAGCAGACCCGTTAAAATTAAACTAATATAAAGTGAGACAATAAATCTTAGTTGCTATAATGTTTTGAACTAAATAAATTGTTGGAGCCCCAACGCTTAAGCTCGTACAAATATACCAAGTGCTAGGATTGCTTCTACAACCTTGACATTGTTGGGAGGTTTAAGTTCACCTAAGCAGAACTAAATTGAGAACTGGCATGTTAAACTGATTCGAACTCTTATACAAATCTTGATACGCATTTCTTTTCCGTCCCCATGACTACTAGTCACAAGCGTATTAAACGTACACCCAAATGTAATACATTATTTAAAGTCCAATTGTTTATTGAAATAACGTTTCCTGCATTCTTAAAATTTGTTCAAACATATTTTCATGAGCGGTAAAAATGAGATTGTATGAATATTCCTTGGCAGAGCAGGAGCCATGCATACATTTGTTTCCATCTGTTTTCCGTCGCCTCGTATAAAATAAACAGGAAATGGTCGTGGAAAACGTTTTCTTTGCTCTGCGTACTCCTATGTTATTAGAATATTAGTTCCTTTATACAGGGTTACTTTTTATTCTCCATCTTATGTTTCAACCGCTTCGTGCTTTATTAATTCTTAAATTATTCTATTTTTTTATTTATTTTCACACGATTTAACACTTTTTTTCTGAAGGTTTTGTTACGATTTACTTCGCATTCACAACACATTTGGTCGATGCATAATATTTCTCTTAGACGTTGGCAGTATTTAATGCCTTCACCTTCACGTGTGTCTCGAATTTCGTTCAAAACAATTATTCGCTAATAAAACTTAAAAAATCAGTAAGTTTTGTAAAATTATTTTTGAATTTTAAACTGTGTAAAACATATCTCTCACGTTTTATTAATCATAGAAGTGTATAATTCTACGATATTTTTTAATTCAAATGCATCATAGGTTGCGAAGAAACAAAGAATTTAAGTTTTCCTTCACGTAGTATACCTAGTGTTTAAATACTCATGATGCCATGCCAAGAGAATATCAAAACATGTCTTGGAATTACTGTGTACTTGTATATACCGAGTTCACTACAACATACTTAGTAATCTTTAAGGCGATATTGTGTGATTTAATATGCTTTTTATGCTTTCGGAGCCTTCAGTTCATTTAGTTATCTTATTTCAGAGCAATTTTCTCTTACATGCAAGAAAATTACTTTGTCTTTGTGAACGAGAGTAAAAAATCTAAAGAGCAAAATTTATAACAATGACGTCTTTTGTGGAGAATGTTTCATACCTAGAACTTGGATGTGATCAGTTCTGTCTTAGAAGACAAAATCAATACAGAAGGAGATATCATTATGCTAGCTTTCAAAAGTCCGTTGTTGGATGTAAGACTTCTGCATTTGAACGGGGAGTGATGGGCCAAAGAAGACTTACTGTACTCCAATTTTGTGTTTTTATGTTCTCGAGTCTTATGAGTGTTAAATACTTGTAATCATACCTAAAGAGCTCTTTGAAGTGATTTGTTACGCGTGAATGTTGTATCTAAATCAAAGAAGCTATTTAACGTTTCAAAAACTATGTGAGCAACATATAAAGAAAGAACAACATTGCACCACTCATGCATATTTATCATCAGCCCTATATGCTGAAAGGAAAAGCGTCCTTTCAAAATTCAAATGCAGAAATATTTATTGAGTAAATTAACTTTGTTCGAAAATGTGTGAGAAAAGTTTCGTAGGAGGAACTGTCCAACTGGCTCCGCATTAGTTCTCTCTCTGCATTTAGTAGTTCGCGTTACAGATTGCTGCCCGTTCTTTTCAAAATAGATAGCGATTTCTGGATTTCAGGTGATGATAAGAGTTCATCTTCTACCAGATAAAGAATTTGTAAACCACTTATACAATGCACAGATCTCGTATCGTCTCCAGACATTGTGCAGAACACGTGTGTGTGTGTCTGTTGAAATCCCAGTTAGGCTTCAATTTTGTCTTCTCTCCAATTAGGATCAGTATTTATCTCTGAGCTGTTGCTCAAGCGAGCTCTTATAATACTGATGTTGTATCTCACGTCTCAAACATTTACACGAATATGCTTGGCTTTCTTAGCAATTATGTCAATCAAATGAATGTAGTGAATATGCAATTGAAACACTTTAGTTCAAAGTAGTTTGAAATAGTTTATAAAATTAAGAAACTATTTGACAATGTTGTTTATCACAAAAAAGCTCTGCAACATGGAATTTACTGTCACAGCTTCAGTCCCCGAGCTCGGTCACAACACTCGGTCACAGCACTCGTCACAACACTCGTCACAACAATCGGTCACAACACTCGGTCACAACACTTGG
>VCRD01003110.1:34898-68731 GCA_006783055.1 Trinorchestia longiramus
CTTTAAGGCGATATTGTGTGATTTATTATGCTTTTTATGCTTTCGGAGCCTTCAGTTCATTTAGTTATCTTCTTTCAGAGCATTTTTCTCTTACATGCAGGAAAATTACTTTATCTTTGTGAACGAGAGTAAAAAATCTGAAGAGCAAAATTTATAACAGTGACGTCTTTTGTGGAGAATGTTTCATACCTAGAACTTGGATGTGATCAGTTTTGTCTTAGAAGACAAAATCAATACAGAAGGAGATATCATTATGCAAGCTTTCAAAAGTCCGTTGTAGGATGTAAGACTTCTGCATTTGATCGGGGAGTGATGGGCCAAAGAAGACTTACTGTGTTCCAATTTTGTGTTTTTATGTTCTCGAGTCTTGTGAGTGCTAAATACTTGTAATCGTACCTAAAGAGCTCTTTGAAGTGATTTGTTACGCGTGAATGTTGTATTTAAATCAAAGAAGCTATTTAACGTTTCAAAAACTATGCGAGCAACATATAAAGAAAGAACAACATTGCACCACTCATGCATATTTATCATCAGCCCTATATGCTGAAAGGAAAAGCGTCCTTTCAAAATTCAAATGCAGAAATATTTGTTGAGTGAATTATCTTTGTTCGAAAATGTTTGAGAAAAGTTTCGTAAGAGGAACTGTCCAACTGGCTTCGCATTAGTTCTCTCTCTGCATTTGTTGGTTCGCGTTACAGGTTGCTGCCCGTTCTTTTTAAAATAGATAGCGATTTCCGGATTTTAGGTGATGATAAGAGTTCATCTTCTAACAGATAAAGAATTTGTAAACCACTTATACAATGCACAGATCTTGTATCGTCTCCAGACATTGTGCAGAACACGTGTGTGTGTGTCTGTTGAAATCCCAGTTAGGCTTCAATTTTGTCTTCTCTCCAATTAGGACCAGTAATTATCTCTGAGCTGTTGCTCAAGCGAGCTCTTATAATACTGATGTTGTATCTCACGTCTCAAACATTTGCACGAATATGCTTGGTTTTCTTAGCAATTATGTCAATCAAATGAATGTAGTGAATATGCAATTAAAACACTTTAGTTCAAAGTAGTTTGGAATAGTTTCTAAAATTAAGAAACTATTTGACAATGTTGTTTATCACAAAAAAGCTCTGCAACATGGAATTTACTGTCACAGCTTCAGTCCCCGAGCTCGGTCACAGCACTCGGTCACAGCACTCGTCACAACACTCGTCACAACACTCGGTCACAGCACTCGTTACAACACTCGTCACAACACTCAGTCACAACACTCGTCACAACACTCAGTCACAACACTCGGTCACAACACTTGGTCAGAGCACTTAGTCTCAGCACTCGGTCACAACATTCGGTCCTAGCGCTCGGTCACAGCACTCGGTCGCAGGGTTCGGTCACAGCTCTGAAGTTCATTTGAGGAGGTGCTTGACTGGTGTAACTGAAATACGGATTGCACCAGCTTGATGTCTGTCATCTTCTACTCCAATATAATAAATTACCCCTACATAAAAAAAAATTGGGAGACGGTTCATTTTTTCAACGCTGAATTTTAACTCGAAATTTTCTGTTACCTATTGCAGCTTTTTAGCTTTAAATCCATTGTAGATCATTTTATTTTCAAATGTGGTTTAATATCCCCACTGTTTACATTTTTTCTTTCTAATTTATACGCAGTTTTTATCATTGATTTCCGAACACTACGGTTAAGACAGCGGAAAATATGCAGAAGAATGTAGAGGGCGAACTTGAAATTAATTTGTTTGGTTCAAACATCTTCTACCAAATACTCTATAATCTTAAAGAGAACTTTCCAGGAATTTTCTGCAGTGCTCTCTGGCTCTCTAAAAGCAGAGAACAAGGGCTTTTCTGAACGAAGAATTTCTGACCTCTTGCAGTGAACTCACGACAAAAGCTTAATGTCATTGAAACTCATATCAGTTTAGCTCTCCTCCTCGCAACATTCCAGGCAGCATGAAGGGTCCTCCAGACCCTCCTTTGGCCTTGCTCCCTTCCCTTGTCTACATTGTGATGGTAAAATGTTAATTGTATGATCACTCACTTATGTAAGATGAGAAAACATACGAGCTCAAGTCTCTAGCACAAGCTTGTAAGTCAGTTATTGGAAACACGGACTTGACGAGAGTAAATTTGCGCGGCACATGTCCTGGAAATGCTGGCGAGGAGCCTCCATTGTTCGCTAAGTGGTTTTTGGAGTCGTGAAGTACTGGGGGACGCATAATAGACCTAGAAAGGCTAACAAATTCCCTTGAGTCTGAGGCGTTCAAATATGCTCTACACGCTTGAAGAGTTTCTTACAAGTGTATTTCAAAATGCAATTTATCTGAATGATCTGGAAATGAAGGGAATTCTCCCTTTATAGAATTGTAATTGCTAGCAGTAAAATCATAAATTTTCAAATCGTTTTCGATTGTACGAGACTCCGTCATCACCATAGATATGGATTATTTATGGGTTTAAAATAGGGCTGAAGCAACAGTGCTCATGCTTTCTGGAGCACGAATTTGTGCAACCATACCAACGTATGAGTGAACATTCCACATTTGCACGTATATTCTCTTATATCTTGAAATCTTGTACTTCAGATAGAAAGCTTTTTAACTGCACTATAATTGAAAACGACCGTCAAACGTATTTAAATATATAACACTACAACCTTTCTTTCGTTGAATTAACCTCGCAATCAAATTAGAATCAAAAAAGGAGCAAAATATAAAAGAAAATACTGTTTAACGAAACCTCAGACATGCGTTTGTTAGTTTTGTTAGGAAACTATAACTTAATTGTAAGACTGACGGACAGTAGTCGGTCAGTTTAAAATTTTATGTTTTGTGAGCTTAATTCATTAAGAGAAATCACAACAAAGCTCAAAACTAAATGTCTCTGTTGAGATCCTGATGATACTGGTATCTTTTAAAAGTCTGAGTATAAGTTTAAACATCTCTGACCAATAAATGATGAAATACGCATAAGTCCACAATTAAAGTTTAAGATATAGATTATGATATTTTGATTTGAATGCATCAGCACATGCAATGCCTGCGGGTCTGAGATCAGTAATTTTCATATTACGGTTGATTATTTGATATAAGAAAAGAACTTAGGGATTATATCAGTGTCTTTTCATCCCACGTTTGAATATTAGGTATAAGAAGAGAACTCAAAGATTAAATCAGTGTCTTAATTGTTCCAATAATTATTTTTAGGCACGTTGGTGCAAGCAAGAGTTTCGGAGGAAGCAGAGTAAGCCCTTTTCTTAATTTAGCTGTCAAGCTACGACGTTGAGGCTGTTACGTCTAAATCTGCTCTTAATTTTACATAGGTAGTTCGACCAATCAAAAGAAGTAAGGATTCATGTTTATAGATACATCGTTATATTACACAAAATTAGATGAATCTTATCAAATTTGCTTCACTCACTCGTTCGGGTCTATGAATTAAGAGTTTTTCAGGTATTACAGGAGGCATGAGAGCATAGCCCTCAACTGCTCTCACAGTCCATGGTTAACCTTGCACTTTTTCTGCGCTTGAAAAGAGTGGAGAGCGTTGTCCCATAGGCGCAGTATTTCCAGAACCGTTAGAATTTAAAACACATATTAGTACTGGGCATAAAACTACAGACTGGGAGCATTACCCTAACATGCTTTGAGGGAATCAAGGAGCATCGGTGCGGCTGTTTGCGAGAAAACTTCCCTTGCATTTGTTCCTCTCAACCCACAGACTATCTCGTTGTCTGAAAGTTTTATTCAGTAGTGGGGCACTTTCCTGATGAAAGAAGGTCGCTACAATACTCTTCTTAAATTCTTTGGTCAATTTCAGTTATTTGCTTTCCTTCATATTTTTGTTGTGTTGCTTGTTTTTGACTTTGGGTAAAGTTTGTTACTTTAAATGATATTAGATACTGCATATAACTACACCATACCGTATTGCTCCTACTTTACTTCCGTTATAGATGTTACTAACGGATGCAATCCCCTTTCACTATCCTCCTTTACGATACTCCTTTCCATTCCATCTCATCTCTCGCAACCTTTCTTTTCTACTATCAATTATTCTTTATTATTTTTCTTTACCATTCATCACGTTACAACTCTATTTGTCACCCTCTGTAATTCTCCATCGTTCTCCGTTACTTTTCGTCAACCTCCATCTCTATTTCATTCATTACCGAACGTCACTCATGTCACCCTCCAAGACTCTTCGTCATTTTCCATTTATTTTTATTACCCTCCATCACTCTGCACTATTCTCCATAACTTTTTAATCATTCTTCCTTCTTTTTTTTGAGACCCATCCATTTAGTCTCCGCTCATGGTTCTATCATTTAACAATAATGATTCACGTACAGGAAATTTCAACTTCCTCAATTAACCTTGGTCAACATTTTCAATTATCTTTGTTTTTATGTTCGCATAATGTTTCATTTCATTCTTAAATGTTTCCAAAATTTCATACATACATCTTGTACTAAATTCTTCTTACCATACGCGCTGCGCTTCTAAGCCTGATAATTGTTTTGGTCATCACGGTGATCCTCCAAGAAGTTCCATTCAGATTTCTGACTTTCAAAGCATTACTTTTTCCCATTTTTCTTTCTTCTATAACAATTCATTTGGAAAGCATTGCCAAGATTTCATGTTAGTTGTATTCCTTACAACAGTAGCCAATCTATCCCTTTCCATCGCCCTGTGACTAAAAGAATGCATTTTACGCTGGCCAGTAATTTCACTGATCTCTCGTAGAGATCTGGAGTTCTGCTTTTGCTCGAGCATCCGTGTTTTAATGTTGGGTGCGAACAGCACCATATTGCAGCGGCTCAATGTATGTATTAAAGTTGAAAAACCTGTTTTTTGAGTTAGTCGAACAACAAACAGATTGTTTTGGAAGTTTGATACCATTTCGGCATTCTTTCTTAAAGAAATATTTTTCTACTGAATTTTCTACGATACTACTTTTTCTACGATACACCATTTCTACTAGCTTTCAGAATGATACAAGAAGCGCCAAAAACAACACTGAAACAAAATTTCAACACTGTGATACAACAGATAGAAAAAATGTTTGCATGCTATGAAATAAATTGAAAAAAAATTCTGTTCCAATGTATATGTGAATATATACATCGTAGCCATGTACATATTTATCTAAGTTTAATTGCTTTATGAGAAAGAGCGAGCAGTAGCAGTAATTTTCATGAAAAAAAAGTTGTTACAAACATGGAAGAAAAGTATACATAGATAAACAAGTTTAAAATTGTTTAAACCCACTAATCTGTTTGTATAATTCTGAGCTGTGATTCTGAAACATTCCATTCGGGTTCTGGCTCATTGTTCTATGTGAATAATCATTGAATTATTGGGTTATTGGATCCAAGTTTAACTTAGACATCATTGATAACCGCATGTTTTCAGTGGAACTCAAGCCTGGCGTTTGACTTAACTATTCTGGAACGTTTACATATTTCTTATAAGGACGTTCATACGTAGACTTTTAGTACATGTACTTTGAATCAGCATCCTGTTGAAGAATTTGTTTCTTTTCCAGACAGAGATTCCAGACGAAACTGAAAAACTTTTTGTAGAATACCTGGGTTAAGGGACATATTTACGGTTTTATCTGCGATGCAGTTACTTCTGGTGCCATGAGATAAAACAGACCTCCAAAATCTCAAAAATTTGAGGATTGTATGCAATGTCTTTTTAAACGATGGACTGTCCAAGCTCAATGTCTTGCAGTGAGTTGTTCTACTAAGTTATGAAGCATCAACCATATCCAAAATGTACTTATTAAATAAGGATGCTCAATGATATAAACGTCCAATTGATGCAGCAAGTGTGGCAAAACTTTTTACAAGCCAGACGCCGACGTCTGTCCTTTTCACGGATGCAGACGAATGTTTGTGGGGCTTGCGAATCACGATCGAAATTTTGAATTATTACCTTAACGATCGCATCAAATTGAGAATTTTTCCAGTTTTTTACATTTGACATAGCAGAGACTTGACTTCATCCTCACCAGATCGAAAAATTTATGAAATGTAATTTTTCAAAGCCTTTTGGATAACAGTTTTCCCGTGCTATTGTTACAGAATTATCATTTAATCTCTGAGAATACAAATCGTTTTAAAAAAAATACATAACTGACACATCTGACTCTACAAAATGCAAAATTTTCTAATTTTGCAGTGGTAAAGGTGATTTCAATGGTGTTATTATACATATCCAATGACGTAATGTCTGTTAATTACTTAATAAATCATGTCGTACATAAAACTGTTGTCTAGTTTGTCGCATCATAAGTTTAAGAGATAGCTCTTTTTACACTGCTGCTTCATAAGAACACTCTTTGTTATTATTTAGAATTTAAATATTTCACGAAAACTATATACATTTTGAAGCAAATTTTTTCTTGAGTTACAAACTTCATTACAGGCTTTCCAAAACAATGCAGTTTTCTCAACGGCACGTGATGAGTCTGGACTCAAACCAGATTTTTTTGACAGTTTCACGATCTGAATGAAGATCATTGGTAACTTAATTATCTGTTTGAGAAGTGTTGCATTTTTATTCTAGAATAACTTTTCTAAGCAGTGAGATTTAAGAATAATTTTTATTGTTATGCACCATGGAATTAATCTCATTTTGATCCATTCAAACCAGTAGTGAAACTGCAAATTCAGGGAGTCTCAAGACCAGTACCACTGGAATTTAAAATAATGCTCATCACAACAGAAAAACAAAATGAAAAGCTAGAGGAAGCTTATTTGCTCTTAATATTGCGTTGGGACAAAATCCATGGTAGAGTGCTCACGTCAAGCTGGCGTGCTGCCGCTATATTATTCTCCTTTCGTGCAGCTCAACCGCCTTTTGTTATTTACATTTTTGTTGCGCTCGGACGGCAGGCAATGGGTACTGCTGAGACTCGTTACCTCAGATGAGGCGGGACTGTAGCTCAGTGCGCCAACTTCGTGCCGAAAAAGAAATCTTTAGCGAAGGAAAAACTTGAGTTACGCATGAACAGGTGACTTTTTGTTTCGTGGCTAGAGAAGGTCATGCATTTATGAAGATAAAAGTCAATACATACATGGGAATCCGGCCATGAACTCTGCATGGCCGCATTCCCATAAGCTCAGTTTTGTGAGAGTTTCTGCGTTATTTTACACTGTTTACATACTATGAAACATGATACAAAATGCTGCTACTTCCATCATATTTTTCTTTCAAAAACCAAAAGTTTGCAACAAATGTACGGTTCTCATTAATTATCATTGTGTTGTTTTCTGAGAAGCAAGAAACTCGAGAAAGGCAAGATCTTGGAATTGCTACGGAGAACTTCCTCATTTCATAAACTTGTTATAGTTACGACTAGACCGGGAAGGAATTTGTACTGCAAAGACTCGATTATTAATGATGTTGATTAAAAAAATGCATGACATGACATGGTCGCTTTTGTAGGACTCCAAACCTCCACATGTAAAAATAAAGAAAATACTTCCTATTTGATGGCTGTAGTGAGAATTATATTAAATAAATAAATTGAACATATTTGTTTTCAAAGTCGCGAAAAACTAGTGGAAAAATTGTAGCAAAGTAACTTTTTAAAGCAATTAATTTGAAACTATAATTGACAGACAAGGTAACTGTAGCGTTAATACTTGGGAACACTAAATTTAAGCCTGTAGAGGCAGGTCAATCAATATCTTAACTTCTCAAATACAGGGACATGTCACTGCATTGTAAACAAAAGCAAGAACAGAAATCATTCCTCGTTTAAATGCGATATTTCCTCGATCGCATGGCAAATTTTTCAGATTTCGTTGACCCAAAAATTTCTGATACTAGCGAACAGAACAAAATTTATTACTATAAATCAGTAGACCACAGCACCACATCTCAATCCACCACTTGCTTACTACATATATTGTATTTTCTTCGAAGCTTAAGAACACTACCAGCACTTTGATTAACGTAGGAATAACAAAGTTGGTAGTAACTGCTCTCATTCATGACCAACATGCTAATTGCCAGTCTAGTCATCGCTGGCTGAGCGATGCGAATTCTCTTTGTACGTTCCGCATCCACGCAGCACAGATCCGTGCTCTTTTTCTAAACGGAAGCGTGAGGGCTGCTGCACCAGTCTGATTTGATTCATTTTGGATCAAATCAAACGGTAGGGAAAGACTCTCCCTACAAGAAAAAAACTACGTCTGAGAACTAACAGTAAACGCTACCATTCTTACAACATATAACGTAGTGTGAGGAAGAATTTGCTAACGATATTTTGCTCTCTAGTTACGTTTGTTTGCAACCGTTGTGCGTCAGAAATAATTTTACTACACTTTTCAAATGCACAGGTCACCAAACAAGTGGAAACGTGGGATAAATTTAATAGTGAGCTCCTCTTAATGCTAATCAATTGGTTCCAAACGCCCTGCTAACACACCAATGTTGTTTTGCGGTTATTGAGGTCTAAAAACAACTCTATGTCCATGAAATATAATGACAGTCATAATTCCAAATTACTAGTGTTTCTAACTGACTGGCTTTCCTCCAATCTCTTGTCGAAGTTGACCTAAAATGTGGGCCTGCAGTTGAGCGTTTTCCCGTGTAACCTTGCTTCCCTCGACTGAACTTTTTTCTTGGTCAGCAACCCAGAAATTTAGCGCTTTTGTACTGCATTGTAACGTTACAGGGGATGTGCTTTGCCGTCACATCCCAAGGATTTAATGAAAAATGGCTCGTTATTTTTTTACCACGATTATTTTTTCTGCATACGTCATTTTATATTTTGTGAATAATTTTTCAATTTCTATATTATGAAGCGTCTAAGTACTTATTCTTTTAGCTCAAGGGACACTTGTTCATCGAAGGTAGGTTCACACATTTTTGTTGGTAATACCTGACGCTGAACATCGCAAGAAGCAATGAAATAGCCATTTCCTATTTCTTTACCGTGAGTGCGTTATAACATCCTTCGTTTTGTTTCATTGGTAGCGAATAATCTTTTATGCTTACAATGATATCTTGCCTGCGTTCGTACTGCATGTTATGTGTCTTCTTAAATTCCTGCCCCCCTACTCCAATTCGCCCCCTTTTCATGATCATGTATGCCTGAGGGTCGGGTTCATCTTCAACATTCAGGCCGCACAGCTCGCATCCCTCAAATGCATCTCCATCTCAACAGCCACAGCCCGCCTCCTCCCTCTTCACTTCCTTTGTTCTTTGCCTCAGGGTTTGGCATTCCTTAGCATCTCGTAGCCTGCTCTCAGCTACGACGTAGCATCAAACTTCTTTTTTCGAGTATTAGTCTTAGGATTTAGCTTTTCCTATTATAGTATTACTAACTTTCATTATCGTAAATACTAGGAAAGAATGTACCAATTATTTACACTTGCAGCATATGAATTATTCATACGTTATTGTGTGTAAAAATTCCCTATTTTCCACGACAAATGTGTGATTTAATAAGGGATTAAATTGCCGTTGTTATACCATTAACTTAGAATGCACCTATATTTTAGAAACCAACCAGCATTAAAAAAATGGAGCACTCCTGAAGATTCTTGAACGGGAAAAATTATACTAACAACTTGATGTAAATACTCTTCATATTCGTCGCAGTATGCGCTGGCGATTTTTCCATAAGCATCCGATGACATGTAGGTGGGTTCCTGTAAATTACACTAAAAGTTTCTTAGACTATTTTGCTCAGGCTCTTTAATTTCCCCGAGGCATCTTACAATCTTCAAATTCTAGCGTACGGTGCCGTCCAAAATTCAGGACCAAATATTAGAACTTCCAAATCTTCAAAATGGGAATCCGTTTTTTTTAATTTTCACTGAATTTAAAAACACTTACTTGAACTATTTTTCAGGTGTCCAGGCTATGCAACTAATACTATCATAGTTATTTGGGATTTTATTACTGTTTGAGTGTACAAAATTGGAAAAGAAAATTTTAAAACATATGGAAATTTTGAAATAACTGATTTTTTTCATAATAACAAATAAAGATAAATAACTAAAAAAGTTACTTATCATCAGCGCAACATTCGTAAACATGACAAAACGAATGAAAGTTGATGCAGCTGTTAAAGCCGAAATCGTGAAATTACGAAACACAAATCATACAATTAAAGAAATTGCTGAACAGATAAATCATTCTAAAAGTGTTGTGGGTTGAACTCTGAAACTTTATAATGTAGCTGGCAGGCTAACTAATTCAAATAAGCCGGGTAGACCAAGGAAAACTACAGCAAAGGAGGACAGGGTTATGCAACGCATAGCACTAAAAGACTGTTTTCTAACGGCAGGTAAAATTTTAAATCATTTGAAAGGTGGTACAGATGTTTCACGACAAACTGACGAACTGACAAACCAAATTTTATTGGAAAAAATGCTGATAAGTAAATAAAATCATGTAGCACGATTGACATTTACACAGAAACATGTCAGTTGGTGATGAGACGATTGGGACAAAGTATTTTTCAGTGATGAATCTAAATGTAATGTATTTGGTAGCGGTGGTAAATAGTTTGTAAGAAGAAGAATTTGTGAATGTTTAAAATTAAACTGTATGTAGAAAACTGTGAAGTTTGGTGGGGGATGCATGATGGTTTTCCGTATGATTTCAGGCTTGAGTACATCAGCTCGAGTTAATGCCACTGTTTACAAGAATGTGTTAGAACAACATGTTGAGCCAGGTTTGCAGAATTCTGGAGTAGATGCTCCTGTTTTTATGCAGGATAATGCTCCCTGCCACAAGACGAAGCTCATTACGGGCTATCTTAAGGATCAGAGAGTGGATGTTAAGGATTAGTCTCTTTAGAGTCCTAACATAAATCCAACAGGAAACCTGTGGAAAACTCTTAGACAAAATATCATAGCAAGAAATCCAACAACAGTTGAAAATTTGTGCCTGAAATTACAACAGGAATGGGCTAAGATTACAGTTGCTCAATGTCAAGATTTGTTAAAATTCTGCGCTCGTAGATGCGCTGCAGTTTTGAAAACAAAGGTTGCAGTCCTAAATGGCAAAAAAAACTATCTGTGAAGAGTTTTGCAATCATTTTTAGGTCAAAACATCATTTTGTTCCTTATTTTTAATACTCAAAAAGTAATAAACCGCTAAATAATTAGTGCAGTATTACTTAGGTAGTCTGAAAATTTGATAGTTCAAGTACCACATGTTTACATTCACTGAAAAAATAGCCATACTTTTTGCAGATTAGGTAGTTTTGATATTTGTCATTTAATTTTAGACAGAACTGTACCAGGAAATGATTAAGGTGAAGAGACTGAGGGGAAATTTTCGCTCTACGGCTGCAGCTTCGCTGTCGGAACTCTCTTTCTCTAAGGACCACTTCACCCTCCACACGAAAAGGTCCGTATTTGACAAGAAAAGTTGTATGTCTCAGCCTTAACTATTTTTTTGGACTTTATTTTTCCTTCTAAATGCAAGTAATTGTATTATTTCTAAAGTTTCGTTCATTGTTAAACAAAATATCGTTTTTGATAATGCAGAGAGCTCATATCTACTACCGGTAGTGAATAGATAGTATGAAAGTTAGCTGTTATATCCCATCATTCATTTTACCTCGTGTCTTTTCGTCTTATTCCCTTCACTGGCAATTTGACATTGTTTTTACGACTGATTATAAAGCTGGAATCGAAAATATTGTTTTATTACTGCAAAACTATGTTTACTTACGTTTGTCTTCGCTTTCAAGTTTCGATTGAATTTGCGATTCAATCAACATAATAATTTAACCCCTTGTACTTGAATTGAAGAGAAACGACTGACAGGGCATCAGATGCCACCACATTATGGTCGAGGTGATGACACAAATAAACGCTTGTCATCCTGCATTTTGTGTCGCTCCGCTCCATCATCAGACACAATCAAACCTCGCTGCAGCCGTCAGTTGGACGTTCACGCCACCATAATGACCCACAGGGACTCTGCTGTGCACATGTCCAGGCTCATATTTGGTTGTGACGAACATTCTAGCAGACTAAACTTTGTGATTCTTCGTTCAGAACATCAAACTTTTGAACCAGAAAATTAAGAACCCTATCTTCGGCCTGAGGCTGAGTAGGTAATCTTGGATCAAAAACAAAGAAAACAAATTCAAGTAGTTTATTACGTTCTGAGAATTTTCCTTTAGAACTAAACTTTCCTGAACACTGTTATATAGTTAACTAGAACCTCAACAGTAAATGTTGGTTCCTGTACACTTGTGGTAGATTTTAGACCAGAACAGATACTTTAGTACTGCAAGAGGCACTGGTGTGGAGCACGAGGCACAGCTGTGGTCACAATAATGTAGAGTGGAGAGCGGCCTGCGAACCTCACACACAGGAAAAAAAATTTCATCTTCTCGGTGTAAAGCCTGGAAGATCGAGGACAAGCGTTCAAGAATGTGGCAAAAGAAGCACATCAATTGCGTGAAAAACATGGAAAAAATTTGAAATATGTGAGGCCAAGCCATTTCATAAGATTCGCGAATAAAAGCACTCAAGTTCGCTAAAATAGCAGATCAGAAGACGATGAACGACCTTCCAGGATGAGAAGTCGCTGGAAAGAAATCATATAGTGACATTTTCTGCTACAAGAGAAATTTTCAAGTCTAAACGTTGATAAGCATGAGGGGAAAATCCAGCTTTATGTGTGTCTAGTTTTTAATTCCTACCTTCAATCTCAGGAATATTTAAAAGCGAAATCAATGTTCAGTGACCAATCGAAATAAGAAACAATGGTATTTCAGTCTGGTTTTGTTGCCTGAACATATTTGATTTTCAGAAATTTCAGGAATAAAAATTACGTATCAGATGATGTAGATATAAGATAAATGTATAAATTTCCTTCTATGGGAGCCTCTCTGAGGTGGACTACTGGAGGGTCATCTTGAGAGTTGAAGTCGATCAAAGGGCAAGACAGTGACTCCAGTTTGCGTGCGATTGTAGCATAGAGTGACAAGAAGGCCAGGCCGTAAAAGCTCCTCCCTCTAAACTAAAGGAACTTCTTAGAATTCGGCATTCTCAGCAGCGACAGAGAATGTTTCTGGACAAGCATTACCTTAAAATGTACGTAAGCTTTGGCAAGGACATCAAATCTGATTTGTGTCATCTCTATCTTACACAAGAAAAAAACCAGTTGATGAGTTCTTTCATTTACAACATTAAATGAAATCTTCGTAATCGTGCGTTCCATGAGTTTATTGTGTCTCATCAACACGTCTTTGCATTTAGAATATGAATACCTAAGCTACACAAAATTAAAGAATGATTTCAAAAATGAACAACAGTAGAAGAAAATAACAGTATCGTACAGATGCCATTTTGTAAATTGAATTTCCATGTCGAGCTGGGAAAAAATTGAGCCAATATTAAAGTAAATTTCAGATAACGTAAAGTTATTAAATCCTTGGTCAGGTCAACAGATGCAACTCCAAGATTGGCACAAGGACAACAGTAGAAGAAAGTTACTGGCTGTGTACAGCCGTGAGTAAGGTTTCTTACCAAGGCCATGTAAAGACAATCATTCATTAATTTGTGACGTACATAGATCAAATAGTTTCGTAATTTTATACATAAATTTAGTAAGTTTAGTTTAGCAATATTGAAAGAATGACACTGAAATCTGTCAAATAAAATTAACCTTGTGTATACGAATGCAATTGAGAAAGCATATGCGAGAACGCTGTCTAACTTTCAAAAATGTATTTTAAAGGATTAGAGACAGACCTCACTTCAGTATTGATGTGCAAATTTGCTGCCACACAGTCCTATTTTTCGCTGTTACTTACCGCGACAATAAATCAAGTCTCTGCCATGCAGAGACTTCTGAACGAATTAAACTCATTGAAACGAAGAAAGTTTGCTGGCAGGTCCACACTCCTAGTGACAAGCCAAACGTTTCCTGACGCCTGCTGTAGCCTCAGGCCTGGAGCCACATCAAGTCTAAAGGCCGAAATAGCGTCAATGATCCTCTAAAATAGAAATTGTAAACATGACAAGCTCATAAAACTGAGTAAAGACAAAGTATTGTAACTGCTGGTTAGAGGGTGGAGGTCGGGGGAACTCTAGGCAATAGTGCGGTTATTTACGACATGAAATTCTATATACTTCAATTCAGTTAAAGTAGACTGGGTTGCAGAACCTGCAGTGTTACGTGTATCAGCTGTTTTTATGAAAATTTCCGGTTCTCACACCCTCCTAAAAATAATGGTTTAAAAGCGTTCTGTGCGCCTGAAAGGCAGAGTCGACTTCATTCCAGGACATGGATTATTATTTAGGTATTTTTATCCAGCCGACAATCATTCTTTATACTTATTTAATTATTTAATTCCAATCGAAAGGGCAAATAGTGTCACTTTCAGTGAGGCTATTCTTATACAGTGTTGTTTTAAAAGTTTCGTTGGATTTGAGCACTCAAACAAGTAGAAGTATACTTTAGCGCTGAAGAAAATAACATGTAGACAGATTGTATAGGTTGCTCCCCTTCAATTGATATATAGTATGATCCTCTGGTGTCTGAAAAGAAAAAGAAATAAGGATGACTTGAGTCATCCAACTCAACAACTGCGTGCACACACACTCGTCAGATTTTCAACCGCGGTCTGATGTCAGGCAACCAGATCCAAATTGTTTTTTGTACTTGAACGGTCCGAGTTCGGGAGCTAATATATCCATAGATAGGAGCATAAGGTTGCCATATGGAGCTCTTTTACGTATTGAAAAAGTACAGTTTCACTACTGAGACTGATTTTATTTTTATCCTGTCATCCAAACGGTGAACAAGCATTTCAAATTTTTCACGCGGTGTAGAACCATCACGCAGTCAATACTAGAAATAAGACCATCATGCAACCGAAGTCCATACTTCTACCATATCTTAAGCTGGTGCTGACAAAGGCCACAGCCAAAAACTTTGCCTTACAAAGTCAGCCACTCTCGATCACGTTTGCGTAACTGGAGCCCGCGAAAAGTTCCTTATGAAGTCACTGCAGGTATAGACAGCACCTCTCAAGAACACGTCTTGGCTGCATTTTCTGCGGCGGATAAGGAAACTTAGCAGCCAATGAAGCCTTATAAGGAGCCATAAAATAGAGAGCAGAATATCGAGGAGCTTCGTAGGCAGCTGTTTGGGCTAACCCGAGCCAAGCTCTTATGCCACTAATGGAGCTTGATGGATATTGCGGCATGGAGCCGGCGCTACCTTCGAGAGGCTGCTGCATTCTTCTCCTCGTCTTTATTGCTCTTGGCGCTTACCTGATCGTGTTTATTGCTAGAAACATCAATCTTGCAGTTATTATTGTTTGACAGACTCACCACCTTGTGTTTATTACTGTCGATATCATTCTCGCACCATAATTCGAAAAAGTGAGGTTCCAGGTAGTTGATTTGCTGTGAAAATTTACGTCCTAGTTTTTGGCATTATTTGAACATTTACCTGGTGTTTTTTCCTCTAATTAAACAACTGGCAACCCATCATTATCATTTCAGTGTTTTTACTGATGCAGATACAACCTTATAAACTTGTACAGAATTTAAATGTTCATTTTTTAAATGAAAATTAATATCAGGTAGATTCAGGAACAAACTTAGAAAACATAAGCTCTCCTCTTCCACTGTTGCTGTGAGAAACCAGCACGATGATCTTGCGCCGCTGCTGCGCCACCTCACGTGGGTAAAACCAAACTAAACTCTTGAGTAAGTGAAAATGAAGTTTGATGTTTGATTTTAGTTTACAAAATATTTTATATAATGAAGGAGTATTTATCGTTCCGATGAGGACGAGCCTGAATTCATTTTACTAGTATTTTGACAGATAATAAATATAGCTTATGCGAATGGAATTTGCAAACAAGTGAAAAATGGGTGATGTATGTCTATGGAGAACAGTGTCTAATCAATGAGCAGCGTGCATACTGTACAGTATGTAATGCGTACACAGTGCGCACGGTGTGTAAGTGTGCATTACGTATTGTGCGCACAGTTTACAAACACTTGCATTTGAAATATGCAGTAGAAAAACATATTTTTACTTTGTATAGTATTTCCAGCAAGTTTTTTGCTGTGTACGGTATACAATCATGAGCTTACAATTTTCTTCACGGTGTACACTAGCACTTTGTTAATAGAACAGGTAGGTAGGACTGTATACGATAAATGTAGAGAGGAGGCCTCCCCTTGCTCACCATTATGATATCTAGTTTTCGTCTATCAATATATAACATTAGACCTAAACAATTGCACAACCTGTTACTTTGGCCTGATGCATGGCAGCAAGCGGCTGAGAGGCGTAATGCCGTCATCTGCAGCAAGTACTGCGCCACTTGCTGCACTGTTCACGCTCATAATAAACACCTATCAAAACACTAATCTAGTTTTACGTTGGCGTCTGTTTCTCATCACCTACCAACTGGCAGCTAACCAAGTCCTAGGGCTGCCTGGATATACGAAAAAACATGCAATTGCTTTCAACTGTTTTTCATGGTAGATTGTGTGGCAAGGAATCAGGCCATAACTAACAGGCATAGGTTTGATATTACGAGTATACTATATTAATGTCCGAAAACTAATCCTCGTTGTAGAGAGTGTTCACGTCATTCAGAATGTTTCAAAGATTATCGCTGTCGAATGTTCCGAATGTTTTGTAAATTGCCTGGACCCGCTGAAAGAAGCATGAATGTAACAGGGACAGATGAGCTTGCGCTGATGCCCTGATACGATATTTTTAGCTCGGCTGAGCTTGCTTAAAAATAACTCAAACTTTACTAACTCCAACTAGTTTACTGAACTTTCCTAAACTCATTTTTTGAGCGGGAATCTCTACGCAAATTCCTTGTTTTGAAAAGTTTCCTCTGAGCCCTGGGAAATTATACAAGAAAAAGTAGACGTGCAACGGATATCGTGCGTCTGTTGCAATTCAGAACTGCAGTTAATATTTGGAATGTTCATTTCCATGTCCTAATAACATTTCCAAATAAATTGTTTGCAAATTGAGGTATTTACTGAAAAAAAGGAGAACGGTTTGTAAGAGCAGTTGTGCAGGTCCTCGGCCTACGCTCTCCTCACACAGCACCTCGCGTGTATGAGCAGGGGAGTGAAGATTCGAAATCGTCCGGGATTTCAAATTTTGGCCTCAGCTTTTTTAATATTGACCATACGAATTTATATTCATGATTCCTGAACCCATCATCAACTGCACGAAAATTTTACAATGTCCTGAGAGTTAAGAAGTATTGTATACTTTTCTTTTATTTCACTTACTGTGTCTTTTCTTTTGAGAACTATCTTTACAATATATTCTCAAGTAGATGAAGCTTGATAAGCCACGTTAAACACATGTTATTACTTCATAAGTTTCTAAATTACTTTTGATGTAGGAAAAAATTACTTTAGGATGTGAAAATAATAGTTTTTACACGTACGACTCGTGCAGTTAAATTTACTGGAAAAAATATCTTGGCAGAGCTGCTATGTATTGTTTGCAACTCCTGAACATGGAGATAAAAAGTCGAGAAATTAAAGAGTAGGTGTGTTGAGACAACGTAACGCACGCTTGCTGATGACAAGCATTCTATTAATTTCTAAATTTCAGCATTTTACTGGTGCTTCAAAAGAATCAAATAATGATAAAAGTAACACATAAAATTTTCATTTGCATGAAGTTTAGTTAAATTTATCTTGAATCTAAATAATTCGAATATTTGGATTAAAAAAATCAAAAACGTTCCTTGAAAATATATTATTCAAAGTCCTAGCCGTTCTCTTTTATTCCTTTTTTTTTAAATTGCAGACAAAAGCTTCTCATTTGCTCACGAAAGCTTCGACAATCGCAATCCTTCTCAAGATGCAGACAAAAGCCAGGCAGTGCCACCAATAATGGAGACAGAGCCCAGAACAATGGCTTGATATCTGTTCAACGAACGGGCGAGATAAGGCTGCCTTACTGATGACTTTTTGGAGTCATTTGCCAGCGAATTCATTCTTGACTTCTGGTTAGCTTTGCTCCTGCTAAAAAGTATCGCTATAATTCAGCCAGGGATTTTGAAACTTTCTGACGATATCAGTTGTTTTTTACGCAGACTTTTCAAATCGTGCGCTGTGGTAGATGAGCAAGACAGGTCGACAACTCATTTTGCTCGAACTTGCCCTCCTAAGCAAGACTTCTTTATGCGATGTTTCCAGCTTTGAGCGCAATTAGTTTCCAGGATTCTGGACAAAAAACTATCACTTATAGAAGAAAATGGATGTCGAGAAACACGCACTGGTATTTCCATACTGCTGCGCCAATGCCAAACATAACGTCCGCTCTAATTTTCATTCCAAGGTTTTTTGTGACTGAACTGAATGTATGTATTTCGAAATACACTCAATTTTTTTTATACGTACAGAAGTGATCAAGTCAGATAAGGCTTCTGCGAGAGATGTGGATTTTTCATCATCTGTGTATGCGGATACAGATTTTGAATTTCAATATCAGCGTGTGCAGATGTGGATGTCAAGCATTTTTTATATTGAACTTGAAAAATGAGTTTAGCCACAGATAATGAATGAAAATAGTTATAATATCGGGAGGAATAATTTGTTCAATGGATGCAATTAATGAATGAAATAGTTCAGTAATTTAGTGATCTCATAAATGAAATCATGTAATGAAAAATTATAACAAAACAGCATAAATTTGATAGTAATAGTATTGAGTGACTTCATCATCTGCTGTGTTACCAGGATGCAGCACGAGGATCCGACTCATATGCATCCCACCAAACTCTTTCCCCAGCCCCCACCCATTCAGGAAAGGCTGCGACTTACGTACATACTCTAATAATTGTAGATAATTATTGAAAAGTTGTGCTTTAAAAATAGAAGGGGACTTTGAAACTTTCTAGGGGACTCTAGAAACTAGATCTCGTCGACGATGTAGACTGTTGGGACGGAGAGCAACATTTAGGTCTAGGGCATAGGGGAAATAAGAGGGGCACCGGGATAAGAGGGAAAATTAGCGGCATCTTTAAGGTGTTTTATCGTGAGTGTTAAACATTTTAGCCATCATCAACAGCGAATCTCCTGTGTAAGAGCAAGTTTAATATTATTATTTTCTATGTGATCGACGTTAGCGACAAGGTAAATTTCGTAAATTTATTTGAACGCCATTTATTTAATTTGTTCCGTATGCACATTTAATTATTCAATTATTAAGTATGCAATTTATCCATTAGTAATGCAACGTTCAATAGGATATCATGTTTAGGGTTATATGCCAAAATGTGGTAGATGACTCACATTTTCCATCTCGTGAATTTACAATAGCATGTATTAAATCTTTTGTGTGTCTCATTGCCCTCATCTTGCCATTGAAAGGAAGTACTGGGAATACCTTTTAACATATCATGTATTCAGAGGATTAGAGTCCCTCTAGTGCGATTACGTGTGTATGTTGTTGCATTTAATTAAATTGTGTTAATTACAAGTATTAATTGAAAAATGATGATAGGACAGAATGCAAAAAAACATTTATTGAACCAAGATTACGTAAATTATGAGAGAGAAAAGAACTCATCAACAATTAATCATCATGAAATTGAAAGTAGGCAGATAAACTTTTACCTTTTTTATATGCATTAAATAAATCACTAATAAATAAATTAAATACATCAATATTCCCCCGAACCATTTAACACGTATCGCCACATATATATGCATATATATGTAATCTTTTTATGTTAATTTTTTACTTATCGAAGGCATAATTAAAAACTTTATACGTCAATGTTAGTAATTGCTTTGCTACAATAAGTGACTGTGAAACCTCAGAACTTTATCTACTAGAGCTTTTCTTATCCATATCAGTCTCTAAATATTGAAAATTTGACACATTAGAATAGAATAGAATAGAATGAGGCTATAGGAACGAACCTTCTGGCCCATTCTTGGGTCGGATAATTACTTCGATAATTATTCGGTTGTTTACCCAAGTCCCATGCCGTATTTCTAGCCGCGTCAACCATGTCGGCTGCGGGATTCGAACCCGGGTCTTTCCGCTCGCAAGCAGACTCGCTCACCAGTCGACCAAGCTGGTGATTCACTGTTATATTTTATTTTATTTTTTACTCTCTTTCTCTGATATCAAACATCCGTTCATATTAAACACGATGATATTTACAGATAACTGTAACAATGACTAAATTAAATCGATCATCAGCAAGCCATACCATACTGTCAACCAGTAATTAGAAATTACAATTTCAATTTAATAACAATTACAACTTCATATTTTATGTTTTCACTTTCATAATTTTCCTTTTTCGGTCTTTCTCGGATGTTAAACATCCAATTCAGTTAAATGTAATGATGTCAATTCTAAGCTGTACCTAAAGAAAATATTTCGCTTATCACCTAAAATGCGTATAATAACTAGCATGTTAGAATTTACATGTATCACCAATGACTACCTCTTAAGCCATTATTGAAAAAGTGAAGTTTCATTTGTTTCCCCATGTATATTTAACGTTCATTGCGTGATGTGAATGTTTACGTATACCGGTAGGTACCGCTGTTATATCATCTACTATTGATAGAATACCTACCACTTAATTATTTTATGATAAGGCATCTTTAAAAACTAATGCTGTTACATTTCTCATGTACCAACTTTATTGGAAATATACGTTTTTGTTTTGTTTGTTTTGTTTGTGACCGCTCTGTAGCTAACATGGATCTCTTCTCATCATAGATGATGCCAGCTCCAATAAATAGGCGCTCGCTGGCTACGGTGCTGGATGGACAGGCAAAGTATGTCCTAGCAAGTGTAGCAAGGGAAGGATACGACAGAGCTTTCGTACGGTACCAAAGGAGAGGATCTTCTGACATCTATATGCGTTCCATTCTTTGATATTTGTCAATCATTGTGATAGTTTCTTTGGAAATATCTGTTAAGCAAAGTTCTTTAGTATCACATTACATTTTCACTCCTGTTGCACCCAGTCTGTCCCTTGCAGAAGCATATTTCAGTTTACAACTTTATCCTATGCCTCGTACAGGCACTACAAGAAGCATTTATTAAAAACAGCATAAAGTTTAGTTAATTGATTTCCAATTATCTAATTATCAGATGCGGATGCAGATATTCGCACCATCTCTAGTTTCTACAATCTTTTTTATCTTAAATTAGTATATACTGACTTATTGTATTTGAGTTCTTATGAAACATGCATTAAACGAGATGATCTAGTTTACTTTTTTCATTTTTAGTGTTTAAAAATAACTTGTTGTCCACACATAGGGCACAGTGCGAAGAACTGGTTATCTAGAAAATGTCTTGAAGCTCTGTACTTTCTCGTTAAGCTGCGAAACTGAACGCAAGTTAGGCTTTCCTAATCCCACAAGAAGAAATGTTTCACGTGATGTGTGTGATTGTCAGTTGTGGCTGAACTTCTCGCTCAGTATTAGCTGCTATCATCTAGCTCACAGCGTGCGTCGAACATGTGCCTTAGTATGAGGCTGTGACAGCGTTGAAATGTAGTTTTTGACTCTTCACGTCATCAATGCTTACTCATGGAATTATAAGTTCTGTGTTTTTTTCCTCATCGATGGTGATTTTTCATGCAGTCCCTTTTTTTGAACTTATTCAAGATTATCTGATTTATTTTGTGTTTTCTGTCTTTCATAATCCCTATTGAGGTATTCTTGCCAGATCTAAAACGATTACCATGGCAGTCTGTGATGGAAATTCGTTCCTGCGATTTACCATCATGTGAAATGTAATTTGAATTTTAGGTAACGCGTTATTATATCAATACGGTTCTAGTCATGTGCTATAAATGTATTACATGGTCATTTCATCTTTCTTAGGTTTCATACACTAAATATTGAGGATATATAATCAGGAAAGCATACCAAGAAATATAGTTATAAAATAGCTTAGTTTCTGAAGGCTTTCTGGGTACCACAACGCACTCGCATATGGATACATTTAATTTGTGACCATTAATATTTTTCTAATTTTTCTACTTGCATCTACATCAACAGAAAAGTTGTAAAAACTAAAATGCAGTTGCACACGTCTGATTTACTTTTCGAATAGCTGATAAAAATATTGATAATTCCTACATTTTTTCAACTCTTTTTATTTCACAGACTTTCTTGAACCCACTTGCTACCTTGTAGTATATTATAGTTTAAAAGAGCTTATGTTTCCTCAGAATTTTGGGCATCGGCCGACTTTTCCGCACAGCTGCTCTGGAAGGAGTCGCAATGCGTCGTCCTGTTCGAGGGCGCCGCAGTGATGAGTCTTGCGCCAGCGAAGCCTGTGGTAAATAAGTGGACTGTTCAGTGACGATGCTAAGCCATGCAGGTGCTGTCTACTTTGCAAATCTTGAACTGATCGACTGAGGCCTGCTCCAATTCTAGCGACGATTTTTCATTGAAGAACAAGATTTTCTCATTGTACATTATCTGTAGAAAAAAACGTTCCATCTACAGTAATGTACGGTAATTTTTTTCATTAATTTTTCCCCAACACTCAAACCAACCTCATTAGATACTCTTGATGTCATACTCATCTCATTTGAGAACGGCAGAGTTAACTTTTTTGCCACGTGGGTGTGGAATCTAGCAGCGTGAGGCTGTTACCTCTACGACTTCAGAGCGTAGGTAATTCGTATAAAGCGTTAACATAGCATCACCAAGATGTCCAAAATTCTCAGATGACTATTAATTTATGGTGAGATTCATGAAAAGCTCCAAAAAACTGCTATGAAGTACTTGAAATGTGACGTTGAAAAGGCATTACTAGGAAGAATCAGAAACCTAGCAGTAGGATACCCATCTTGCCAGTGGAATAATTTACGAGACGATGAAAGAGTTGCACTTTTGTTCCAGCTCTTGAAATGGATGGTTAAGACAGTGAGTGAGAGGTTGAGTCTCACCCGAATACCAAGTGAGATTTCGGAGGTGTCATCATTCTGGAAATGGAGCCATTACCATCAAAAGACTTCACGACACTTCAATGTAATCATTGTTCTTTTCTGCGAGTAATTACCGGACTTTTACTGTTCCGACGCAGAGCTGTGTAATTATTCTCCGACTGAGCAACCTCCTCCTGAATACGGAATTCCTGGAATCGTGAACTGCGCCACGAACATTTGAGCTGGATTTTGATGCTCCATTGCAGCTTCAGGGTACGACTAGCGCTGGTAAATGAATGATGAACGCAACGAACAGGAGTTGAACTTCAGGTAGCCATGTAGTTCTCTGTGTGGAAATGCATTATTTGAGGACCACAAACTTGTCCTGTCATTAGAAATGTACACAGCCGTGAACTTTTTTAAAGTGATTTATCTTAAGCAATGATTTGAGAGTCGTAGATTTTTCTTCTGCATAATGCTTAAAACCAAGTGCTGCATCTCGTTTTTATTCATTAAAAGTGTTGCTGCAAATGACCAAAATAGTTGAGCATCACTCGAAATACTATAGAAGCTGCAACGCTTACAGTCTACACGTAAGTTCAACATCATTGTTTGTGATCAGTATTATACAAAGTGATTATTCTTCTCGTTCACATGTTATCACTTTTAAATACAGATAGAAATGAAACTTTCATATCTAGAAAATTTGTAATTTTCTGAAGTATTTTCTTCTAACCCATCCGACTTTTCAATTTTTGCCAATTTGAAATCATAGTTTTGCGCCTGCTCGACAAAGTTTGAGTAAAAACTAAAAACTTTGCTCACTAACCAGCTACTTCGTTTTCTGTGTCTGTTCTAATAGAGTAATAAGTCATGGTTCCATGAGTCTGTTCTCGGACCAGCTACTGAACTGGTTGTGCTGGTTCATATAGAGTAGGAATTCTCAATCTTTTTCCCGTTAAGCACCCCCTAGATATGAGATCATCAACCCGAGCCCCCAGTAAGTTAACATCAATTAAAATTGTAATACATAGACTAACTCAATATACAGGGTGGCCCATAAGTAAGGTATGGTGAAGAGATATGGTGAAGAGATTTGGTTAATTCGGAATGAATGAGTAGATTTCAAAATTTTCTACCAGCGTATCAAATCTACCGACAATCACAACATATTACCCAAAATATTCTTAAATCCACCCCCAAAATGAATCGCCACGCAATGGAACAACGAGAAAAAATAGTGGAACTTTACATCCGATGTAATTATTCGATTACTGCAGTTCAGAGGAATTACAGGAATATTGATGGTATTGAAAGACGTCCTTTGAAGAAGTGTATAAAAAAACTGGTATTGAAATTTAGAGAAACTGGGACAACAGCAAAAAGACAACGTTGTGGCAGGCCACGCACCATACGAACTGGTGCTTCAATTTAGCTTGTTAATGGAAACCTGTATAGACAGATGATTCAAGAACATTTGATACCTGAAATTGGAGATAATAACAGAGAGATAACCTTTTTCCAATAAGATGGAGCTACAGCACACACAGCGAAAGAAACAATGCAAATGTTAAAATCAATAACAAAATAATTTCTCGTTTTGGTGATATATCGTGGCCACCTCGATCTCCAGATCTAAGTGCTCCTGATTTCTTTCTCTATGGATACTTAAAGGAAAATGTTTATATTGAAATGTCTGATACTTTTCAGCAATCGAAACTAATTATCATTTAAGAGATCAACAACATCTCACCAGAGACATTAAGGAAAGTAATGAACAGCATGGTTGAAAGAGCACGCCATTGTTTGACTAATAATGGAGGTCATTTAAAAGATATTGTATTCCATAGTTAAACATATTTTATTGTTTCATTTATAAATTTATATTAAACGTTGAAATTTCTTCTTTCATTCTGAATTAACCAAATCTCTTTTTCATTTTTATTTTTATAGCTATAATAATCTTAAAAAGGTATCTTTCTTTTGGACCACCCTCTACAATGACACTGCAAAGGCTAGTATCAGAAATTAAAAGAAATTAAAATACTTCTTCGCCAGCTATCAATTACCCATGGAAACCTTCCTGGGAACCCCTGGTGTTTCATGAACCCCAGGTTGAGAACTCATGATATAGAGCAATAAATCATTCTTTTGTTCTCCAGGCAGCTACTGCACAGGCTGTACTGGTTCATATAAAACAACATATAAAGCAATAAGCCATTGTACAGTACTGATGATTTATTACCATTCATAAATTCTTCGGAACATCGTTCTCGGAGACTAGAGTATGCGCCTGACCAACTGAACACGCAAGTCTGCTGGCCTTGCCTTCAAGAAAAGACTCAACAAGTCTTACCAGTGCTTTGTGACCCACGAAGTAGCAACATATGAAAGCATTTTGAAAGTCGAGTAGCGGACGCCTCGTTTGTAAATTAGGGAAACTCAAACTTTACCGACTTTTATATGAAAAAATGTCCTGTGCCTGAGGAATGCCAGGGGGGCAAAACGGATATATTTTACTTTCATAGAACGATACAATTGGGAACGGGTCATTCTATGTCCTTAACTCATGGACTAAAGTAAGTAAAATACAGTTTGTAATAAAAATAGAGTAAAATAAGGGCTGGAACATCGGGAATTTACCCAATACAAGAGAAAGAATATAAAATTTTTGCTCAAAAGAAGAGCAGGAACATCAAGGGGTTTTCCAATATGAAAGCAGGAACATCAAGAGTTTACCCAATGTAAGAGCAGGAACATCAAGGGTTTTTCCAATATAAAAGTAGAAACATCAAGTGTTTACCCAATGTAAGAGCAGGACCGTCAAGTATTTACCCAATGTAAGAGCAGAAACTTCAAGTGTTTCCTCAATACAAGAGAAGAGACATCAAGTTCCGACGCAATAGATATAAAGGTCTTGCATGAATTAAGAATTTTTTTTGCTTAAATGGGTTTCTGAATGCTTAGCAACATGCAGTAAATATTTTAAAGGAACTTTTAATGGTAATTCAATAATTTCACTTGTATATTCAGACTTTCATTGATTTTAATGTTCTATCAATAATTAAAAAATGCAAATGTTGTTGTTGTAACTATTTTGATGAATTATTTTAGAACTGTACGTTTTTTTCTGCAAGCTTCCTGCTCTACTACAAATTATTCTTTTTCAGAAGTTCAGTTTCAGTGAACTGAGAACATTGGATCTTAGTGTAGTATCATCTGGCAGCAGTGCAATCCAACAATCTTTTCAATCAACGTAGTTCCAGATCTCTCCCAATTCTATTAATATGAGTCGATTTTTATCAATGCTCATAGATTTTGCTACCGTCAGGTTTTTTGTATAGTTATTCAGCCAACAAGATATGAAAAAAGTTATCTTAAGGGGAGTGTCAGCTGGACTTGTTCATCTGATGAGAGGTGCGTCCTCGGCAGTAAGCGCGTGAGATCGAGGCTACGCATTGCTAAGTTAAGGCTTGCTGTTAGGAAAGGAAGGGATAGTCTTCGTAATAACATTTTTTAAGTTAGAATAATGTACATACTAAGTCAAAGACAAACTGCAAAAATGAAATATTTCTTTGAATGTATAGGGCTTTAGTAGACATAGAACGTGTACTCGTGCGCTGATTAACAATGAGTGACTTCTATTGACGTGAGTAGGACTCGCACGGCGGGTGTTATGCCAGGCTGGTGTTCGTTCCGGTGTTCCGTGTTCCGACCACGACTCAGACTCTGCCTCTCTGACTGGTGTTGCTTCACTAGGACCAGATCAAACGTCTTAGCAAGTTTCTACTGAAAAAAAGACGAAAAATTTGAATTACTTCATCATGTAAATTAGGACTTGCAGGCGTAAAGCGTCGCTCTTCTGCTGCTTGGAAACAGGACAATGCATCGAAGAAAATCAAATGCATCAAAGAAAATCAAATGCATCGAAGAAAATCAAATGCATCGAAGAAAATTATTGTCCTCAATAGCAAAAATTTAAAGTGCAACGATATTTTGAAAACAGCTGTGATTCCTGGTAATTTAAGTTTTTACCATGGAAATTATCGACAAACACTGTAATATTAATAATTTGACATCAATATCCGGATGGTATCCCACGTAACCAGAAAATGTAATATAATTATAAGCAAACATAGCATAGTATATCATTTACGAGCAGCACACCCAGAATCAATACGACGTGCTGAAAGTAACTAATTTAGATCCTGAAGCTGGACGGGTACAACACATGCCGTTATTTGTCGTACACCAGGCAAAGTACAAGAATTGAATTTTTCTCTCAGTCATATCACAACGTCCAAATCTTTGAAATTAGCAGACTAGTTCGACTGCAAATTATTATCTTTCATGCTGCAGTTACGCTGTCAAGAGATCAAAAGACATACACAATTACGAATTTTAACCGTTTCTGATAGGAAGCATCGGTTTAAAATTCTATGTTCTAGGCTGTTACTCGTTCCAGTCGGCCATTGAAATTTATACTCGTAAGTAGAGAAATATCCCTTAAACCTTATAAAGTGGTAAAAAGTGAAATTTATTTGCTTTGAACTTCAAAGTGATCTAAAATCATCTGATGCTACTATGAAAAACCAAAAGTTTAAAAATTAATGCCATAAGAGGAACGATATTTGGCATATTAACTGAGTTAAGTCGGAGTCATATTAAGTCATAAATACTGTTACAGAACAAAAACAAGTTATTTTTTGAAAAAAGACAAATATTTAGTAATTTACTAATCTACGACTACAAAAAAGTTTATCAAAACTGCTTCTTTTTTGTCCTCACTACTTTGCAAAGCCTTTTAGAAAAGTCGTTAATGGCTACGCGAATAAGTTCTAAGGGTATTTTCTTCCATCATTTATTCAATTCTAACTTTAGAACTTTTATGCTCTGACAAGAAGTAGATCAATTATTCTTTTTTTAAGTATTTTGTTGATTATGAGGTTTTTTCTTGGCTTGAATATTTCGGATGGATCCAGTCCCTTTTCATGCTCCCCTATATTGAACATTCGCATCAATTGTATTGTCATTGTCATTAGTTAATGGCTGATTGCTATGCAGAAAATTAGGTACATCCTTGGTAATGAACTTTATAAATTACTTTGGGTAATATATGAGAATTAATAATTATTAAAATTGTTTTGAAAAGATGCAACAAGAATTATGCCCCACGCTGTATTAGTGAAATTCAGACAACACAAACTAAAATAACTTTTATAACAAATTTTTATGCTCACTCAGACAAGGGATGACGTCCTTCTTGAAGTTTTTTCATGGATCATGTTTCTTAACTTATCACAAATCTCTCGGAGAAGCCAGCAAGCTTTGGAACAATGTACGACTATCCAAAGAATAAAATCTCAACAGCTCATATTATATTACATTATGCTTAATTTGCATCCCTTATAACATGATTATATACCTTATTTTATTAATTAATTACAAATAACGGTGAAATGCATGCACAGTTCATGAGAAAGTTTCAGGAGTAATTATTCAAACAGATGCTCTAATAATATGGAAAAAATAAACTAGTAGGTGTTATTAAGGTTTCCTTGTTGTTTATTAGAGACTTTTTGAATCTTATATCAAATTACGTCTTTAATCGTTTTTATTCTGAATTTGGCGTTGAAAACCTACATCAGACTAAATAATTTTGCGAGTTTTAAAGACGTTTTTCTTCTGTTCATGTTATTTTAGATAATGCATTAGATATTTATCGTACCTGATTCCTGTTCAATAGAGAGAGCCTCTTTTGTGCGCAATTTGTGCCGTTTTAGTATTGTATTCTTGGGCTCAAGATTTATGGGACTGAATCAATGTCATGTCGGATAGGTGGCGCCGTATTGACCCAGCGATGCTGGGAGTGTATGCGTCTCTAATGATGTTTGCTAGCCTTTCAGGCGCTCGAGAGAGAACGACTGCTCATGGGAATTTATTGAAAAATTTTGTCTTAGCAGGAGAAGAAAACCAAGCTCATTGGACTGATTGCTGCGAATACTACTGAAAAATGGAAATAGTAAATAAATTAAAGAAATGAAATTGAGTACCAGGCTCACATTCTGTATCCTGCCTAATGTGTGACCTGCTTGCACGAGCTTAGTTCTGATCCCACACCGTTCCCTTGTTAGCATATGCAATGAAATCCCAATATCGTATTCTCACCAGATCGATGAAATTTGTACTGCTCCCGTAGCTCTCAAGAGACTGTATGCAATCATAGCACGCAAAAGTGAATGCTTGTATGTCTATACTTTTCAAAGAAATAAAGCTGAAACATATGAAGATGAAATGAACATTGATGATTGCAGGTACGCGTAGTCTTTATAATAGAACCAAATACAGAAGTACAACAGTCTCTTTAAAAAACACTTATAGTTAATTGATTCAAAAGTCCAAAAACGTGCTTGAAAAATAAAATCCACGATGGAATCACAAGCAATAAACTTACTAGTACAAAATGGAAGTGTAGAAAACATCCCAAAAAGTTACCTACAACGCTTCGTGATGTGATTTGTGCCATTTCTATCAACAAAATTGGTGAAATCGTCCGTAAATAATGACCAGCAATAAATGTTTTTATTCCATAAATTCTTTAGAAAGAACAAACGCAAAGATTTTTAGAAAATATGACAATAATATTGGTGAAAGTGCATCAAAGCTACCAAGAAAATCCATCTATCACCGTTTAAAAATATAGGCCAGTACCACACGTAGAATTTTGCGAAATTTCAGTTTGTCGCGTCATTCTGGGATACGCTCTGTCAAATGTACAATCTTTCACATGCACCTTAAGAATTACTTCGTCGTAAATCGGGCTTTTTTCACAAAAAAAATTATTGCTTGGTGCTGATGGGATTTGTGCAGACTTTTTTTTCCAGTTGTTACTTTCCTTTAACCTTGAAGGAAAGAGGTTAGGGTTAGATCCAACTGGCTTTAAATAATATTTCTAATGAAAGTATAAGGGTATGCAATAGAAGGGCTAATTGAAAATGATTATAGCAAGAATTTTTAATGTTGGAAAGTGTCAAGAAAATATATTTTCACTTAATTTGCATTTATATCTTCGTTTTCTCAACACATCTCGGGAAAACTTTCAAAACACGTGCAACACAAATAATATTGAATTGATAACGTTTTTATATTTATAGTACTGATGACGACCACCATCAATCTCGGTTTACGAGTTTGTCAAATGTTCTTATACTGAACTGCACACGCAGATGAAGAAAAACCAATCAATTAAAAATTTCAAAAAAAACGTGACACAACATTTCTGCATATCAAAGTAGCAAACAAATACAGAAATCTTAGCTCCTATGCATGATTAAATAAAATTAACTTAGTAACGAAACATGCTCCATATAAGTGTCTACCATGTGTTTGTGTCACACAACTTAAGTATAAACTGAAATAGAGCTAACAATATTCAAACGAAACATACGTAAATGTCAAACTCGTGCTATAATTCCTCAGCTCTGGAGTCAAATCGACTAATTTAATTTTATCAAAAACTGTGATGTTTTATACTTTTTACTTTTTTTGTTTCTGTTATATTTCAGGCTTATAAATTGGTGCTTTTTTAACCTGATGAACGTTAACATGTTAGAAAGGTTCAATTTTCATACAGCATAAAAAAAATTTCTTGATAGAAAATAAATTGTTTTTTGCCTAAAACTAAATAGAATTTTATATGAATTAGTGTTTACTCTTCAGATTATTCTTCTTCCGAGGCATTTAGATGTATATATACATATGTATATATATGCATATGTGTATGTGTGTGTATATATATACATGTGATATGTGCATGTACGTATGTATGTGTGCGTATGTGCGTATTTATGTGTATATATGTATGTATGTATATATGTATGTGTATGTATATGTATACGGATAGGTATATATATGTGTGTATATATATATATGTATGTGTGTATGTATATGTATAGGGATATGTATATATTTAGATATATGTATGTATATATATATATATATATATATATATATATATATGTATATATATGTATATATATGTATATATGTAATCTTTTACGTTATTTTTTTACTTATCGAATGCATAATCAAAAAATTTATTCGTCAATGTCAGTAATTGTTTTGCTACAATAAGTGACTGTGAAACCTAAGAACTTTAGTCGACTACAGCTTTTCTTATCTATATCAACATCTAAGTATTGAAAATTTGACACATTCACTGTTATATTTTATTTTTTTACTCTTTTTCTGATATGTAACGCCCGTTCATATTAAACACGATGTTTACAGATAACTGTAATAATGATTAAATTAAATCGATCATCAGCAAGCCATACCATACAGTCAACCAGTAATTAGAAATTACAATTTCAATTTAATAACAATCACAACTTTATGTTTTAAGTTTTCGCTCTCATAATTTTCCTTTTTCGGTCTTTCTCGGATGTTAAACATCCAATTCAGTTAAATGTAATGATGTCAAGTTTAATCTGTACCTAAAGAAAATATTTCGCTTATCACCTAAAATGTATAATACCTACCACGTCAGAATTTATATGTATCACCAATAATTACCTCTTAAGTCATCATTGAAAAAGCGAAGTTTCATTTGTTTCCCCATGTATATTTACCGTTCATTACGTGATGTGAATGTTTACGTATACCCGTAGGTACTGCTGTTCTATCATCTATGATACTACGCATAGAATACCTACCACTTAAGGATTTTATGATAAGGCATTTTTAAAAACCAATGCTGTTACATTTCTTATGTACCAACTTTATTGGACATATACGTTTTTGTTTGTTTTGTTTGTTTGGATAAATAACATGGACGGTTTTCAACAATTCGACTTGCACAATGTGTCTATTCGTAACATAAATTTTCTTCGAGTTCAAGTTGTAGTATTTTCGAACATGAACTATCCCAAGTATTAATTGCTAACATATATGACGATCATCTTGTAGACAACCAACGATTCTGTCTAAATTAGACTGTCAGAAACTGCAAGAAATGTGCAGAGCTGCAGGAATAAAGTGTTCAATTTAGCCAAGTCCAGCAGGACTTTAGCCAGTGTCATTCACAAGACAATGTGCGTCCCCAGACAGCACAAAGGAATCAATGTCAGATGCAGGCTTATATCAGGGAAATAATATTCCATCTGCCTTATTCTCCAGACATTTCTCAATCATATTTTCTTTAGTAAAACTAATGATTATTTCAGGGGAAAAGCCCGCATTCTAAAGGCCAAGCTAAAGCTTTTCTTTCATTCGAAAACCAGTATTTTCAGAATAGAGGCTTCAAAAAACTTGTGGATGCTTGGGCAGAGACAGATGAAGAAGGTGAAGTTATGTGGAAGATCAAACTAATAACCGTTTGAGCTAAAGTCAGCAATGAATCGGAAAAACGAGCAGAATCAAGCAGAGAATACGAGTAGTTACATCAACCGTAATGATGACGCGACTGACATGCTACCACTACTTGCGGGGTGTGACCTTTGAACTGTAAACTATTAATAGAATCAATACATCTTCTTCTTGTTACATCGCATATCAAAGTCAATGAAGTTTTGATTATGATGCTAGAAAACTGATGGTTATTTTCAACGATCATGTGAGCGTGAGGGACAGCAGAAACTTACCAACGAGTTGACTGAGCTCTTTTCTTCTACTATTTGTGCGAAATGACACTCGCTGATGTGGGATCTCCAGCCACATCTCCTTACTTTTACTTAATTGAAACACCTCCATTTCAATTATGTTATATCGTTCAAAACTGATTTGATCTAAAAATTATTTTATGAGCAATACGTTATGTAAAATAGCTACTATAACTACTTTTTCCTTCAGTTAACCTAGTTGGCTAACAACCTATCTTAACTTCAGTGCTGGAACAACATGAATTACTTTATACATACTACAATTATCATAGAATACTGGGTAATTGGCCGAGATCACCTCTAAACCCATAAAAAAGTTAGACTGAACATGAACCTCATATGGTGAGCATGCAAATTGAATTGTCAATCAATATAGAGTATGAAAGTTCCTTGTTTGTTACTTGTGCCGTTAGTCCCGTGAAAGATGCTTCTATGCATGTTCAAATCTTGATATTTTATGTGATAAATATTCCAGTTCTCTTAAATACGAAATCATATTCAATATTAATATATTCGTTTCCAATTCACAAAAATCAAACGAAAGGTTTAAAATTTCCTTATAAGTAATGAAAATAATTTCTAGCTAGAGCTGCTATGTACTGTTTGCAGCTCCTGAACATGGAGATAAAAAGTCGAGAAATACGTCTCGGACACTCACGTAGGCGGATAATGAATTCCACAAAATGAAAGTAAGATCCTCATAAACAATTACAACTGCACCATGAGTTAAACATCCAGCAACCCGCTGGAAATAGCGCTCTGCCTGCGCTCAAGTCTAGTAATAGGTAGGTGTGCGATAATAGAGACAAGAACAGTAGTATGAGGAAGACAAGAACAGTAGTAGGAGAGAGAGACAAGAACAGTAGTATGAGAGGGAGACAAGAACAGTACGATGAGAGAGAGAGACAAGAACATTGGGATGGGAAAGATACAGTTCATCAGATTGAATTTCCCACAGAGGCTGTATCGTGGTCTTGCGTTGTGCAGATCCAAGTGGTGTCTTTTCCTATGTCTGCAGCTGCGCTGGAGTTGTATTTCATGACGCTGTTCTGAATATTCATCAGGAGCTCGAGGCCGTGCTAAAACTCAACGATTATCCGCCGCTTGCTGCCCAGGCCCCTGAGGCGTGGTATCTGAGCACAGCTGCATGAGAGGGGGGAGGAGAGGCATTCAAACATGGTGGAAAGCAATACAGGGGTTGTCATGTGCACAGTGGTTGTGCTACGTGGGCTGACAGTCCCATGTCAG
>VCRD01003111.1:0-13300 GCA_006783055.1 Trinorchestia longiramus
ATGCGCTTCCACTTTGGCCATGAGTCTTTCGTGGGGGACTTTGTCGAAGGCTTTTTGAAAGTCTAGATAGACAAGGTCTACGGCAATATGGCAACACAAATAGAGCTTCGTTAGAAGATTGCAGTTTTACGAACAAGTAACGTGCAAAAACCAAATAAACCAGGTAACTACTGCCTCTCTATTCTGGATCCTGCAGTTCCGTGTTGTAGTTCAGTAATAGTTGCTGTGATCGTTGTTGGCGTCGATGTCTCGCTGGTTTTCCTCGCTTTATTGTGTACCATCGTGTCATCACCGGGTCTTGGAGGTGTGTGGGAAGTTTCCATTTCCCTCTGTACTTCTTTGGTTCGTTGTAGCTTTCCTTTACTTGTCTCCGACTCCAGTCTTCCGAGTTAGATTCCCTTTTGTCGTAGCATGGTGGCTAGATGTTGGATTTCATCCTTTCTTTGAACACGTAGGTTCATAAGGCTCCAGTGTGTATTCTGAGTTAAATCCTCCCGGTCCTCCATCACTCTCATATTTGCTGTCATGGTTTCGGTATCAGTGGTGATGTTGGGGACTCATCCTTTGTAATATCCGCCGGTATTACTTCCATTGTAATATCCCCAAATTGAATGAGAACTAGACGTCACCGTCTAGTTCTCATTCAAGTTGGGGAGTATTATAATTATCCATGGTTGTATTAAATAGTTTTTACCTCCCATCCTGAGCCGGCACCAAAGCCGCCCACGAGGGGAACCCTATTGTCGGGCACAAGCAGTCACAACGGGAGCACACAATAAGTAGAGGTATAGCTTTTGGACGGATGAATACTGCAGGATGTTGCGCTTGACTAGTCCGGTGGAACGCTCCCATGCCCCACCGACGTTTGAACAGTCCCTGCCTTTCCACCCATCCATCAGCTAACCCTTGCCACGCACGAATATCAAGCTGGCAGATCAGGTATAGGTCCCTGCCGGCCTCCATCAGTCTAAGAGAGAGGTCAGCGTGTGTCCATTTTGAAAGCCAGTTGTCAACGTAGTTGTCTGTGAAGCCATCCCGGTTTGTCTGGTTTCTCCACCCAACCCTGTCTGCCATGGTTGGACCTGAGATAGCATAGCCTTCGGTTTTATTGGAACACACAAGCCCGCTCCCCGCGACAAGGATAGATTGTACGATGGGGTACATCGTATTGCAACTGTCACTGGAGAGTCGTGGCAGGCTAATTTTGCGGTGCTGCTGCTGCTGCGCACTTACCTGCTCGGTGCACTATATCAACCGTAATAATACTAAATATTTTGATCATTTCGTCCAATTCGTGTTTTTACTGTTAAAAATAGCTTCATTCAGAAATAGTGGTGGTCACTAACGATAACAACGAGAAATAAATAGCAACGCCATTAAATTTGCTAGTTCTTACAAAAACCATCACTGCTACTGCTATTAAAATAATGATAGCACTGTTGGAGGCCACTATAAGTTGCACGTCAGTATCAATCTCTGGCTATGAATACAATCGTTGCACTTCTCCAGTATAGTAGCACACGATAAGAAAATTCAAATTGATAGAAGGTTAGAAATTAAATAGTCGAGCACACAATTTATAATAGAAATGTCATTTTCTATTCTATAACACGCTGAACATCGAGCATCAAAAAAAGAAACCCCACGTAAAAAAGAATCCAAAACTTCCATAAACTGCGCTTGTAGTTAGTTTCAACAGCTAGCGAAGTAAATTTTGGTGTAGGATATTTTAAAATTACACCACCAATTTTGCGTTTAAAGTAGATCGAGTTAAATTCAGGTAGAGTGCAATTTGAACGAAACTTTGTTTTAATACAATAACGAAAACGTATTTTGTCCCATACTTAGTAAATGTAGGTAAAAAACACGGCTGCCACACTCATGGGCCCACACAGTTTAAAAAAAAATTAACCACGTCATTATTTTCATAGAAAGTCACGTATTCATTGTTGCAAAACTCCTACTAATGGGAACACCACGGAGAATTTGTTACAGCTACGCACTTCAAATGGTGAAACTAATAAATTTTCAAAAGAATTAGTACCCTATATGTAAACTCGACACACATTAAATCGCTCACAAAAAATCATCCCCAAAGAATTTCATACAACAGTGAAGTTAACAGCGGAACAATCGACGAGACGGCCATGCATAGAAAACATTTTCCACTCAAATATAAGAAGTTAACATAATATCCAACTCTACAGTATACAAAAATACATGCATTCTGGATTATACAACAAGCTTAATACTCTCAGCAAATACGGGACATGAATGACATATAAATCTTCATTGTTGTCTTGTACTGGACGGAAGTATATTTGGCCAGCCACGACTGCCGCAACAACTAAACCTACCCCTCCCACTAATAGATCGCTGTTTTACTTATAAATACACATAGGGTGGCCCATAAGCAAGATACTTTTTAAAAATTATTATAGCTATAAAACTAAAAATGGTAAAGCGATTTGGATAATTCAGAATGAAAGACGAATTTTAAAGTTTAATACAAATTTATGAACAAAACAATAAAATACGCTTAACTATGGAATACAATATCTTTTAAATGACCATTATTAGTCGAACAATGGCGTGTTCTTTAAACGGTGCTGTTCATTACTTTCCTTGATGTCTCTGGTGAAATGTTATTGATCTCTTGAATGATGTTTAGTTTCAATTGCTGTGAAGTATCGGATAATTCGGTATAAACATTTTCCTTTAAGTATCCCCAGAGAAAGAAATCAGGAGCACTTAAATCTGGAGATCGAGGCGGCTACGGTATACCACCAAAACGAGAAATTATTGTTTGGAAAAATTGCTTTTAACATTTCCATTGTTTCTTTCGCTGTGTGCGCTGTAGCTCGATCTTGTTGGAAAAAGGTAATCTCTGTGTTATCTCCGATTTCAGGTATCAAATATTCTTGAATCATCTGTCTATATAGGTTTCCATTAACACAAATTGCAGTACCATTAGCATCTTCAAAAAATATGGTGCAATGATCTATTGAAATAAATCTAAAATAAATAAATGAAATCTATTCGCAAAATCGAATCGCTTTTGATAGTTCGTAGGATGGTGTTCTTGAGTTAATTGAATTTGATATCGATGATACTTTAGATATTTTACCAAAATACGTTGCTATGAGGTACGTGACGCTCTCAGTTTAATTAAGCGTCTCCTAGTTGACGTTTTAGGCCGATCAGCAACACTCGTAACAAGCTGAATTGAAGCACCAGTTCGTATGGTTCGTGGCCTGCCATAACGTTATCTGTCTGCTGTTGCCCCAGTTTCTCTAAATTTCAAGACCAGTTTTTATGCACTTCTTCGAAGGACTTCTTTCAATACCATCAATATTCCTGTAATTCCTCTGAACTCCAGTAACCGAAAAATTACATCGGAAGTACAGTTCCACTATTTTTCCTCGTTCCATTGCGTAGCGATTCATTTTGGGGGGTGGATTTTATGAATTTTTTCGGCAATATGTTGTGATTGTCGGTAGACTTGATACGCTGGTAGAAAACTTTGAAGTCTCCTCATTCATTCTGAATTAACAATCTCTTTACCATTTGTAGTTTTATAGCTACTAGCAGGACCCGCGAATAATTCGTGGTTAGTTCAGTGGCATGATTTTACTGGTAAATCATACCGTAGGCATCAAAGAGTAATCTCAAATTTTCGGGGTATTCTTGTAGGGGAAGAAGTGAAACTTTTCCATTATGACAATTTAGTTGTTCTCTTTTGAATCTTAAAGCTCCGCAAAATTGACATCGGACATCCATGGCTCCAGTGTAATGTATCTGGTGTTCTATATAATTATTTCTTCTTTCATGGTCTCTCTTTCTCTTGTTTCCTAGAAATTGCTTGTCTCTTCACCTCGTTCATATCATTTCGTCTTTCTTGGTCTCTATTTCTCATGATTTGACGATGCAATTCTTGCTCCTCCTCACTCACATTCATCTTTCGCGGTTGCATTCGTAGTCTGCTTCTATTACGAGTTGCTTGCCTTTCATCTTCTCGCAAGCGCTGTCGGCTCCTTCTCTGTCACTCTCTTGCTGCTTCTCTTTGTTCTCGTATTCTCTGCTCCATTGTTTTAGATCAGGGGTGGGCACACTTTTCAGTGCAAGGGCCACGTTCAAAAATTCGCAATTTCATGGGGCCGCATAGTACAGGTTCGCACATAAGTAAGGTATTGTCGTTATCACTGATACACTAGCAGCACTTTTTTAAATTTCAAAAAATTCAAAAATTTGAAAAAAATTCAAAAAATTCAAAAATTTTCAAAAATTTAAATAACTAACAATACATCAAAAATTTAAAAATTCAAAAAATTCAAAAAACCCAACAACTAAAATAAAAGGATTTTTTTTAGCAATGTAAAGAATTAAAACAAAATAAAAAAATAAGACTAAAATATTCAAAAAACTCAAAAAATTCGAAAAATTTAAAAAATTAAACCATTTGAAAATTTACGAAATCAAAAAACATTAAAAATTTAAAAAATATAAAAAATTTTAACCATTTAAAAAATTAAAAAATGAAAGAAATTTAAAACCAAATCATTCATAAAATTCCCAACCCAAAGTAACGTAATGTGACCCGACCCCAACCGTATAATAGATACCGCAATGAAGGGTGTGACGTACAAGTACGATAGTCATAAGCGTATTAATATATAGATAATCTCTACTATCATAAAAGCCGCGTCCGTCTGTCCCTGTGTCACACTCTTCTAATCGATAGCTTTGATAGCAACAAGGATAAAGTTTAAGAAATACAAAAAATTATTCTATTGCATTATGTTTCTTTGGCAATTCAATTCCCTTCCACTTGTATTATGGTATCCAAAATACACAATCGGTTTATTTTTACAAATAGAAATTTTCTTTGGACCTTTTTCCGTTGAAACTCATCATGATGCTTTGATATTTTTAATTGATAATGCAAAAAGAAATGTTTTAAATTAGTTTGACCAGAAACCTGGCTACCACTTAGTAAAAGGCAAAAGATTTTGGATATTGTGTTCTTGTTTTCGGAATTGTGATTTTCTTGAAAAGCTTCAGAGATAAGAGGATATTTCGGAATAAAATTCCGGCAAAAAAGGCCAATATGGATAGAAACGTGTCCAACCGTAAGAGAGAAGCAGCAAGACTTCGACAGCAAGAAAGACGCCGAAGACTATCGGATAAACAACGCGAAATAGCAAGACGAAGCAATGCTGCTCGCACGGCAAAATTACCGGGTACACATTGCACTAGACAATACAATGCATTGTATTGTCGGTACCAAAGGCACCGGATCACTAGAAAACACGCTCTTTTTTCCGTTATTAGCTTTCTTCTCCCACTCGGCCCTGTTATTGGTAGATTAAGTTCTGTATACATTCATGAAAAATATTCAGATTTTGAAAATACCACGAGTAAAAATAAAAAAATGCATTTTACTTCATAGATCCTGAATTTTGCGCGGACACATTGCACTAGCAGTTTTAAAAAGGTACCTTACTTATGGACCACCCTGTATAACTAGAATTAATACATTCATGCCTCTGGAACTACTGATTTGTACTAAATCAAAGCCATATGTACGATGAAAATTACTTGAGTATGTAGATTAAGTACATAATACAGAGGCCACAATTACTTCAGTAAAAGACAAAATAAAGAAAGAAAAATGAAACAACACTTGGGCACGAAGTAGACGCATTCGTTTCTCTCCTGAGATGAAATATGAAAGGTCAACGAAAACAAAGGACAACTTATCTTTTCAACTAAACGTACAACAATCTCGCAAGTGTTGCCGATTCGGGAGTCTGCGGAAAGAGATAGAAGTGAGGAACAGAAATTCTCATACGGATTGCAGACGAGAACACACTCTCAACATCATTACATCTGAAAACTTGTTATCCCAGAGAACGCTTAATTTCCTTAGGAATTCTGAAGTACTATAAGTAGTACATCCCCTGGGAGATAGCGTCGGACAGTAATTCAGATGCAGAGAAAACCCGGAAAACTAACGTAACGATCAAATTGCATATAAGTTATATTCCGGACTATGCTTAAAGTATATTGTTATCGAGATATTCCTACCTTGTGAGCTGATGAGTTCTCCTCTTCAGTGGACTTGCTTATGATTGATTTTGACGAGCTGTGGAAAACTACGAAAATTGAACTTCCTCATGAACAGGCAAACACAAAATTATCAGAAGCCAAGCACCCAAATAAACACTACAACTAGATAACAGAATGTTCTATCAAACAACGGCAAGTGTAATACTGAGAAAACAAACGATAAATATTACAACAAAAACAAACATATGATTCATATATAAAACGAAGCAAAGTTTAAACTAAAACGTACGAAACTAAGAAGAAATTCTGATTCTAAATCAAAAACGGACATTTACGACATCCAGTGGACATTGTGACGGAGAAGTATGGAATGAAGCTGGAAAAGTTAGAACACTAGTCCCATCATAGAAATGTAGTGACTCAT
This sequence comes from Trinorchestia longiramus, assembly GCA_006783055.1. Classification (NCBI taxonomy): domain Eukaryota; kingdom Metazoa; phylum Arthropoda; class Malacostraca; order Amphipoda; family Talitridae; genus Trinorchestia; species Trinorchestia longiramus. The sequence continues at coordinate 6,494 of VCRD01003111.1, forward strand.
TATAGAGAAAATTTTAATACATAGGTGGAGAAATTAGAATAAGATGCTAAGCATCCAGAACAAAAGTCCTGCAGGAGTGCCGAGGGAAAATTTCGAGAGAACTGAAAATTGAAGAAAGGAGACAGTTGTGGAATCGGGAACACGCATAAAAAACAACAATCAAACGATGTGGCTAATTTAATTACCTGAACAGAAGGTAGAAGCGAAAGATATTATTTTAACAAAAAATAACTGCACAATAAATTGTCATGACTGCTGCTGCTAAAATTCAGAAAAATTCAGGCTCTTCTGGTAGAAAGTACGGGCGCATCGCACCTATAAATCATGGGCACAAAGTCCACTAGGGGCGCCCTAGACCTGCCACTTATGACACTCTTATGTCTTCTACAAAAATAAACTTAGAATACTGGAGTTGAAAGTGTCCAGTGTATTTTTGAGGCATCAGCGACCCTCAGTGGAAGGTTGGGTTCCCAAACTTTTCGAAAGAGGTATAAACTTACAGTATTTGTCATAGTTGAAATCATAGAGGCTTTAGCATTACTCTCATATACTCATCTCCGAGTAACTTGTAGCAGACTGGACAGCTTAATAAGCTAGCCAGGATTCTGCTCCAAAGACTGGTTCGAAGTAGACAATTTAATTCCAACCTTTTTTTCAATCCCGGGTGCTTCTTATCCGTCATATGGGTGAGCTTCAGCCCGAGCACAGCATACTTCTCCGTTTTTCTCACTTTCTTCAGCTTAATGTGATTGATTTTCATAGGTCAAAGCACTCCTTTCGAGTCCCAGTTCCCCACCATATCAATATCATATCATAACTATTGTCATACCCTGGGGAGTGCTAGGTCCTCACGACAAGTTGACTAATACAAACAACAGCACATCTCAAGCTTTTCACATTTTTACATTAGAGGTCGCTCCATGTTTCTGAGTTACACTTCTCAGCTTAATAATAAATACCCTATCGAGTTTACAAAATATTTGTATGGGAAATATAAGCATAATTAAACGATGTTTCAACAGTTCTTACCTGCATTTACATTGTATTGAGTCTTCATTAGTTACGAGATCACTAACTTTGATTCATTTGGAATACGCGTAATGGAGCAACATTTTCAGATACATTCATTTTGCATCATCAAAGCAAGGAACAAATATGAATACACATTTCTTGCAATATAGCAACACAAATAGTACTTCGTTCGAAGATTGCAGTTTCATGAACAAGTCATAACGTGCGAAAACCAAAGAAATCAGGCAAAATGTACATAGTAGGAGCAAGCACATGGTTTGTGCAAGCTTTCTGTGGATTACACATAGTTACGACTTCTGCATTACGTGACAGTAGAATAAAATAAGGCAATAGAAACGAGCAGTTCGGCCATTCTTGGGTTGCAACCTAAGTCCTATGCCGGTAGCCGCTACATGAGTTGTTGAACATATGTAAAAGCTTCACATGCGTACAGCAAACAACAAGACCATCACCACCAGCTTGGGCGACTACCACCAGCTTGGTCGACTGGTGACCGAATCTGCTTGCGAGCGGAAAGACCTGGGTTCGAATCCCGCTGCCGACATGGTTGACGTGGCTAGAAATACGGCATGGGACTTGGGTAAACAACCGAATAATTATCGAAGTAATTATCCGACCCAAGAATGGGCCAGAAGGTTCGTTCCTATAGCCTCATTCTATTCTATTCTATTCTACTCTGAACTCGCGAAAAGGAGAAGATCGAACACCTGCGTTCGATGCTCTGAAGTTATGGAGACAAAATGGGTGAGAAATCTACGGTAAATGCATATGGTGACACAGATTATCAATCCACCTTCTTTCTTGACATGGGGGAACCTCTGCACATCTAACCATAAAAAAATTATCACACATTTATACAATATTCAAGAACACATATTAAACTGTTATGTAATCGAAACAGAAGTTTCTACAGGAACTTCGAACATGCACATCCTGGTTTCCATAAGCTGAAGAGCCAAGATTTACATTCATTTCTCTTCAGCAGACTAGAAAATTTTGTTTACCCGTGTGATATAAGACTGATAGCGTTTACAATTAGCTGTATCACAAAATAAAAGTAAAAATATGTATATATATTTAAAAAAGACTTCATTACTGCTTGAATAGAAATATTCATCAGGACATATCACTGAAGGTAATTGAAATTATACGATATAGATCTAAGCTTTCAATATATAACATTGGATTCCATAGTTCTACAACCGTATATACTCAATAAAGACGTATCAACAGTGTTTTCAATATTTCTTCAGAAGAGTGCTAACATTAAACAAGGAAATAAATAGAAATATAATTTATAAATGGAGAAACATCATATCTTATCCTAGATAACAGAGAATGAGGAAAAGAAATATGATACACAAGAATAACATTATACAGGCAAGGGATTCTGAATCTGAAGTGGATCTGAAGCAGTGATGGACTTGTAAACAACTTCAAACAAAGGCTAAGTGAAATATTAACGGCGCACTTCAATACTTCCCACTAAACAGAAAATGAGTACCGAAATTAAGTTTACCGAACAGTAAACCTTTACCGTGTAATGAACCATAAAAGGCAATATCAAGAGTCAGAAACCTTAGCTGTACTAAAATTGGTGGAATGCAACATTCGAAAAATGTATATAGATAAATGTAATTTTTACCACAGAATAAGATTAAATAATTTTATACCCTGTCGAATGGTCTATGGTTGATATTATACTCTTATACCAATATCAACAATACACCTCATTATTTAACATACGTTTAAAGTGCTAACTTATATCAATGAGATTTCAATCAGTAGTGAGTACAAAAACAGGTAGATAAAAATGATACCAGAACCAATGCACCCTTTCATTGTAAAACTAGATTATTTTCACTTAGAATTATAAAATCATAAAATGATCAGTAATATCAAGGAAAATAAATAGGCATATTATTGTACACGCACCTCAACTATACCCTCGAATTTCTAGAGTTCCAATAAAACAAACCAAAAAACAACACAGATTTTTAGATATAGAATACTAAAATTTTACATACTTTTCCCATTTTAGTGGCTTCTAGTAACAATTTATTAAAATTTCAAATACCTTACTTTTCCATATTGGCGGCTCAAAATTACGGACAATCTTCCTCCTTGAAAAATATTGACCACTAAAAAACCTATCGGAAAACATTAGGATTTTGTGCTCATCTTAACTGAATAAATCAGAATATGGCAAGACACCCAGCCGTTCATTCCTCTCCCTGGGTTATTTTTTAAGCCTCACCAGCAGAATGCCCCGAGCACGCTTAACACGTTGGCTCCGATTGCCTGATTGGTGTAAAACTTCACTTTGTACACCTAGTCACTAGAAGGATCTGAAAAAATAACAGAACCTAATCTCAGTGGTACACATACGTACCACTTCGGAGTCAACGTGTTAATGGATAAAGTCAAACTATTTTTATGAAACAACACGCACGTTATGAACTACATACTTTGATGCTCAATGCACAGGTACACAGCCTTGCTCCAAGGCTTACTCAGATATATAGGCGTACATTATTCTACTGAATTTACGCAAGTTTAACTCCTCGCTGATTACACAGGTGCACCCCCTAAGAGAGGTTAGTACAGGTAAGTACTTCCACTCACTGAGATCTGTACACGTACATACTTTAGGTGAAATTTGTACAGGTACATCCTCCCACTGATCCTTTCGCCGAGGTTTGTACAGTTGCACCTCCATTCTCAGATGCAGTGACAGGAAATAAGACAAGACCATGAGCTACAAAGTCAACGAATGTGAACAAATTCAATTTAAGACTTCAAGAGAGGCCATTCATAATACACCCTCCAGGAGGCACTCTATACGTTGCATGACGGTCAAAAAGCTATAACAGCTGGACAATGTTCCCACACACGACCTGCAATCCGGCACACAGCAACAAAATCAAGGGCGATACTGTGTACATTCCGGCATCAAACTGCACATTGTGATATTTTCCTACAATTCAGCATGGAACTTTACATTGTAATGTATACCTACAGTGCAACATCGGCCTGTGCACTGCGATGTAGAACAGTGAGATTTAGACCTGTTCAGTGCGATGTTGAACAGTGGGATTTAGACCTGCTAAGTACAGTATTGAACAGTGTGATGTAGACCCGTTAATTACGGCGTTGAACAGTGTGATGTAGACCTGCTAAGTACGGTGTTGAACAGTGTGATGTAGACGTGCTAAGTGCGGTGTTGAACAGTGTGATGTAGACGTGCTAAGTACGGTGTTGAACAGTGTGATGTAGACCCGCTATGTACGGTGTTGAGCAGTGTGATGTAGACCTGCTAAGTACGGTGTTGAACAGTGTGATGTAGACGTGCTAAGTACGGTGTTGAACAGTGTGATGTAGCCCTGCTAAGTACGGTGTTGAAGTGTGATGTATGAAGCTTTGGTGGCACAGCAACGTCTACGACACCATTGAGTTGACATAAATTACAACAACAAAATTCTCGCTATATACTACAGCGACCGCGCTTCCCCGTACACTGAAATAACTCAAGACAAAATAAAAAACTATCCTCACAACAAAATAGCGCGAAAGAAGGGCATTTCCAAATAGAAATGTTTCTTCATACTGCAACCAAGTAAATCAGAACTGAAAAACTATTACACGCACCATAGGATCGAAATCATTCATAGCACTTCAATCTAGGGGCAGATGACCTACCTTGTGAGACAGATGCATTCTTGAGAACAACAACATTGTCATGGTTTGTCTTCATCAACGAACCCGTAAACATTACAATGCAAAACTAGTAGAAAAATACAAACGTAAGAAAATGATGTTGACATTAGAAACCAGAAGCCGTAATGACAAAAGTGCGGAATGTAGTTCTGTATGTATTTTCATTAGCAACAAACACATTAGTAGCTTGTAACAAATGACTGTTCAATTTAAAGTGGCAGTGTCAGTCATTTTCTGTCGTCGCAGCTATGATGGAAACTATCGCTACTTGACTTTCTATTTGCAGCAAAGGAGACTTTTTTCTTATGTTTAGGTCTTTTTCTCAACGCCTCAACAGAGCTGATCTCCATTGATAATTTTCCATGAGCTGTGTATTTATTCTATGAATGGACGGAAATTTTTTAAAAAGTAGCCCAATTTTGACGTACAACGAAAGACCATTAAGTACAGCCCCAATCAACCATTTACTACCAACGCTTGGAAACAATATATTCCCATTAGACTGACGCTGTAACATACGAATTTTTCGGCCTCCTGTTTTGCATGCATGCTAAAGAAAAATGTTTTTATGTTCGCACTGAGTGATGACGTCTTAAGAAATCATCAAATAGAACGTTACTTTGCTACGAGGGATCCAACGTATATTTGTACTGACACCACACGTTACTAGTTCTTCATTTACCATAAATCATTTACCATAAAGAGTTACAGTAAAAATATATCTAAAAACTTCCTATCATAGCGCCAAGACACATGTACATGCTTCATTTGCCATAGCGAGTTACAGTAAAAATACAAAACTTCTATCGTAGTACCAAGACGTTACACGGTTTTCATTTACCATAGAGAGTTACAGTATTAATACAAATACAAAACTTGTATCAGAGTAGAAAGACTTTTTCATTAACCATCGAAGGATGCCTCCATGGAAGTCAGGGTCAGCGTATGTTTAAGATTCTAATATTGAAGGAATAAATCTAAGGTTTCACCTAATCCTAAAACCTAGTAACCTCAAATTTGAAAACATGGCCTGAACTGAAATTTTGTGTTGCGATATGAAAATTTGAGGTTTAACTGAATCCTACAGCTTTGCAGTCTCAAAATCCGAGACCGGTGCTTGCTTTGAACTTTTAGGCAAGAAAATGAAAGAGCTAAGGTGTCGTAACCTCAAAATTCGGGGCTCGGACTGGAAACGAGGTTGCGGGTATCCATACACAGCTCCTCCTCGGACGAGTCCCCACTGAGGTAATTGTTCCGACGGTTTTCTGGACTGCTGAGCTGAGTAGACTCAACGTTGGGGTTCGGCGGCTGCATACCTCTAGCAAGGTACGCTGCAGAACTGCATCTAAATCCGTACGTCCCGTAGATTGTTAATCCTGGCAATAGAAGCAGTTTACCATGCGATATCTTGAATAAAAATTGTATATACAATGTGAATATAATGCGACGTAAATAATTACTGTATAGTCAATTGGCTAAACAATTTAAAAACTGAATAAACGAGTTGTAAAAATAAATTTTTATGTAAATGAAATATTTCACAGAGGAAACCTTAACATTACAAAAATATACAAAATATTGAAACAAAATCTCAACACGCAAAATTGAAATTGTATCAGCCACATATAGTTCTTCAATTACAGGAAGAGATGTCACAAAATCCGAAACGGAGTTGTAATAAAAGGTACATTACGCGAGTCACAAGTGATCTTATCACAACAGGTACGTCACACAAGTCACAAGTGGTGTTCTTATCACAACAGGTACGTCACGCAAGTCACAAGTGGTGTTCTTATCACAACAGGTACGTCACACAAGTCACAAGTGACCTTCTTATCACAACAGGTACGTCACACAAGTCACAAGTGACCTTCTTATCACAACAGGTACGTCACACAAGTCACAAGTGGTGTTCTTATCACAACAGGTACGTCACACAAGTCACAAGTGGTGTTCTTATCACAACAGGTACGTCACACAAGTCACAAATGGTGTTCTTATCACAACAGGTACGTCACACAAGTCACAAGTGATCTTCTTATCACAACAGGTACGTCA
>VCRD01003111.1:15073-68683 GCA_006783055.1 Trinorchestia longiramus
AGCAGGAGTGCAACACTGAAGCTTGACACACACAGCAGGAGTGCAACACTGAAGCTTGACACACACAGCAGGAGTGCAACACTGAAGCTTGACACACACAGTAGGAGTGCAACACTGAAGCTTGACACACACAGCAGGAGTGCAACACTGAAGCTTGACACATACAGTAGAAATGCAGCGAAAATTCACAGGCTTATTGAAAACATAGTACATTTGATTAAATCTCAGAAAGAAGTAAGTACATTGTACGTACCTTGAGAAAAACTTTCGGATGAAATCGAAGAACAAAGATATTTCTGCGATTTCTCATTAATTCTAGGAGAATTGAGTGCAAGAAATACTAATATCGGTCCTTAGAAACTGAACATTTCACATTCAATTGTTAAAAATACCCCAAATGTGGTAACAACAATGATCTCCGTCCAATAAGTGCTGGACAACGTAAGATATACAAGTGGTGGTTTTATGCTAACTTTCGATTGATGTATTCTTTCCGTTGAAATTTAACAATCAACTTCGAATTTTACCTACCCATCAACGTAATTCGTTATTTTCAAGTTTCAGACACGCATTATTATTTTTCATTCATTATCATCCAAAATTATTTATCCCTAGACGGTACGGTGTGATAAAAGTCAATAAACAAACCTTATAATTGCCGTAAGAAAGCAGTAAACCTCATGCAAATAACTTAAAACACATCCAGTCGATATTTCTATGTCGTTTTGAAGTGCCTGCGTCTCCTCAGGCATAGACAAAACTGACGAGTATTATGCCAAGGATATTATTTCTGTCGTCGATTTTCTTCATGCACGTATTAATTTTGCCCCACTGGCAGTGGATGTCGTGTAGGTGGAAGTAGGGTTCTCACTGCAATCGGTTAATTTTTCCGTTCTCGAGGACTAAAAAAACTTTTCAAACTAATTTAAAAGAATATAATGAAGTAACATGATAGAAAATCAGCAAAACGCCTGTAAATAATTTTATTTAACAATCATTTTCTCCAGTAATAATCTCGTAAACAATAAGAATTAAGATCAACGAGCAAAAACTTCACGTTAAATCTACTCGTACACAAGATTTTATTCACTTAGCATGCATGAAATATTAAAAACTATATACTCGGTGAAAAAAGAACAGTCAGTGATTATAAAAATAAGGTAAAAATTAACTAAAATGTACGTAAATTTACGCATAAAATCAGTCAATGAAAAGAACACATTCTAGCTCGAGCTCTTGTTATTGCAGAGGGCATAACAGCCATCATTTCTTGCAGTAAAATAAATAGTGAGAAAAAGTTACCAAATTTCCCAGTATTAAAATATAATGGTTATTTATTTAAGATTCATTGAGAGAGCATAGTTTATGAAAAACGGCTTATAAATATAATTACACTCAGAAACCGAAACCGGATACACCTACCCGTGTTATCATAAATCGAAAAAACAGGAACAAATAAGGAGCAAAATCAAATGCAGTCTAGCTGAATATCGAAAGGGTAATATCCTTTCTTTAATAACAGGATTTGTTAATAAGTTGTCCATTCCATGGATGGTTAGGTCTTAATGTTATAATCGCCTCCTACTGTTCAAACAACTGCTATAAGTTCGATGGTATAATATATAAATTTAGCTTCAAGCGTTTCAATTCCTGGATTTTATATTTTTGTAGAACAATGTAGGAGTTTAAGCACCTCTTTGGCAATGCAATTACTACAAGGACGATGTTGCCATCAAAATGCATTCAAATTCAATTAGAAAAATCGAATTATCAATTAATAAAAGATTCTATTTCTAAATGTTCTGTAGAAATCACCTGATCAGCAAAGATGAAGATTGAACTACACACGCATATTGCACAACGTCTACATATAGTCCATCATAAAATATTATAGTTCAATGGTATTTTTAGCTTCTTGATTTATATTGGATTGATTTTGCTATGATGGAAACAGCAGAGATTACAAAAACCATTAACACCAAATAGGAACCTAAACTTCACACAAGACGCATCAGAAGAACATCAAAAGCAATGAATCTTTCAGGTAAATTACAAATCATAAATTGAATCTTACTCTAATGAAATGCATCGTGCAAGAATTAAAAGGCAGACGCGCGTTCACACGGCGAGCAAAATACTCAATGCGCGCACACACATGCGTGCACTGAAGGTGTTGTACTTTTAGAAGAAGGGCGGTTTGCACATACAGTATCTGTAACATTCCTAGTTTTCCTATAGGAGCTGGAGACGTCGCTTGACGGGAACTGTGCATCATAGGTTATAAACACTCTTCATTTCCAGGCAAAGCGCAAGTGAGATGTAAACTATGCTAAATGATGAAAAAACGCTTGCATGCAAACGATGCTCGCATTGGTAATGGAAGACAAAACAAACGAATAAGTATTCATATTACACGTGCTTTCATATCTTATATGTGAACTAAACTTTTACATCACATTCGTGTATATGTACAGTGTTATGGAAGCTAAGAGTACACCATAAATTTAAACTTGGCGACCGACCATTACAAACAAAAGCGCACTCTCCAAAGAAGCTTGTCAATGTCAGCACAAACAAGGAACAAATTTAAAAAAAATCATGATCAAGTGTTAAAGGATATGCTTTACTTACACACAATTGTTGTCGAGATACACAAAATCGTATGAATAATGAAAAACAACATAGAACAAACGTAAGAGAAGTACGGCGAATTGCAGGCAAGTTATAAAATAATTATTAAACCTCGTATTCGTAAATACGACACAAATTAAGCAGAAATATGCGAAAATGGTTTGAAAAAGAAAATTTTCCAAAATTTACGAAGAAAAAATGTCAGTGTGGGAATTTTTTTATATTTTTCAACATGATATAATTGATGAACTGCTACTCTACAGCAGTGTGTCAACGTGAGAGTATATCATTTTTAAGGTTTTGTGAACGATATCGTACCGTGGTAGTTATTGAAGTCATCAGGCCAAATTAAAAGCGATTTGAATGAATCTTTTTAACGGGATAAAACATTCGCGTTCATTTCACTTAGACTGAAGTAAGTGAATGGGCATTTGTACTACAATCTCGATATTTAAGAATAAAGGGAATATCTCAACCCTTCAACCAGGACATTTTTATTGAAGAGAGAAATGGAACACAATGACCCGCTGTACATCAGCTGCTGCTACTGCCAGTAGCATCTAAACAAGCAGAACTGCAACATGTTCAAAATGTCCTTCACGTGATGAATACAGTACTCCGTCGAAAAACTACCGGCATTGATTTACGACTTTTTCAAAAACGGACGTAAGTGTCCTCTTGGTTGTTAACGTGTTAATTTATTGATGCGTTAGAGAAGGCGGAACGAGCAGGAAGCCGAGGGTGAGAGGCATAAATTGGGGGAATAGAATTAATGTATCCGTGATTGAGTATTTATACAAAAAGTAATGCATAAATCTTTACCGGAGAAAACGTGTGCGAAGGAGGAACGCGTGTACAATGACATAAGCGATTGCCGAATAAGAAAAGCGAGAGGCAAATCTGAGAAGTGAATGCAAACAAAAAGAAACACCAGTAGAATATCAAGGACACGTAGAGTTTAGTCAATCAAACGGGTACTGTGAACACTGGAGACAATATTGACACCAGAGCAGTCACGCCAAATTAATTTAACACGAAAGCCTATGGAAGTTCAACTTTCATGAAGCATGCACAATTAATTATTCTATACAACTACGGCCTATTTCCCATGCATGAGCTGAGACCAGCCAGGCATTACACAAGATTTCAGTGAAAATGTCATGCCCATCACCTCACTACACGACTGTATGACACCAAATATCCCACGAAACTTTGCAAGGCCTTATGAGAAATTTACTAGAAAATAAAAACAATTCTACTTCAAAAAGTAAATGAACAGCTATAAAATTAAAAGCACGTCTTCAAATCAACCCTTTTTTCAGTTCGGCCGTTTTAGCAACTGAAGATTGGGAACAAGATTTGGGTAGATCCATATGGACTATCTCTTCATAGAACTCATGGATGTATATGAATGAAATGAATATGTACATTAAAATAAGCACAAATGCATTAAAACAAGCTGCATTTGAGAATTAAATTAGAGAAAGGTCAATGTTTGAGGGTGCTCTCTGTGCCAATGAAAGCTGTTGATAATTGATCCAATATATTTCACTAGTGATAATGGATAGTGGAAAAAGAGCTACAGAAATCCATTATTTTGGGTAATCACGGTTTATAATCTGCATAATCTTAGAAAAATTAGACAGAAACTCTAAATTAAAGTTTTCATTTCATAGGAAAATCAACATGAAAGTATCAAATAATAATGCCCTAATGTCATTCCCTTTTTCTTGAAGGGAGCCGTATTTATGACGTGCAAATACAGTGGTCTCTGAGTCTGTCGCTACCAGTCCAAGCGCCTCGACGACTTTGGAATTTATGAGGAAGCTTTAGTTAACCCTTTCACGACCAAATTATTTTCATACTGATAAAAATATTGCGTAAATTACCACTCATCTTTAGTAATCCCTACGTAATTTTACTCTAATTTTGAACGAAACACTTAGAATATGGGACTAAAGGGAATGATTTTTTGAGGTTTTTTTTGGGACATATTAACCCAACGGGAACGAAAGGGTTAAGCTGACAGAGCTCGAACTCAAACACAAGTTTGATGCCGCTAGCAATACACCCTCCTCTGTAACGACTATGTCACAAAAAGACAATCATGAGGTAGAAATTGTTCACAACAGTTTCTTTAGCATGTCTTGCACAGTTCTTTAAGTGGGGATTCCAATACTAAAAAATACAGGTAGAACTGACTAACACTACTGGAATTTGTTCCTAAGTTCGGATACATTTGAATCTCTTTCTATTTTAACAGTTTCTCTCGGAACGTTTTCAATGGAATCATCTAACACCGAAAATTTCTGCATCAAGTTTTTGATCGACGAAGAATTAGTGGTCATTGGAGCACTTGCATCTTTAGGTGCGGTATCGGTTTGACCAAAACTCTGCAAGGTATTATCTACTGGAATAGACTCTTGAAGATTTGAATCCCTAGAAGACGAAACAGGCTTTGTTCTTTCACTCCTACCTGATTCTGTGGGAGTGGAGTCATTTTTAATCTTAGTGTCTAGCGGAGTTTCGGGTTCTCTTGTCTCTATTAGCATCACACTATCTGACGAGATTTGGTGTTTGGCATCTGCAACGTCGGTGACGACAGAAGACGTATTGATACTTTGCAACTGGGAAGAGGATTTAGGATCTTTATCATCGGGCGATTGAATACCAGTTTTGTTTGAGTTCGTAACCATCGTTTGAAGACTTTCCACCGAACTAGACGTACCAAGATCAAAATAGGGTCGCAATTCATCCGTATTATTAGTTTCGCTACCATCTGAAGCTATTTTCTGGGTCTCCACTCCTCCTACAATAGTAAAAGATTCTTCTTGGGAGTTATTGACTTGAGAAGATTTATTACTTTCAGCAGAAGCAACCTTTGCGTCAACAGAGCCAGACTCGGACACATTTTCGTTTTTATCCCGTCCTTCGTTGCCTCCATCGGGAGTATAAAAAGTTTCCCCATTGGCCAAAAGTTTGCTCTCGCCACGCTCTCTAATAACTCCTAATTCAATGCTCTCCTTACCCAACTCTTGTCCCAATCCATGGGTGAATTCTCGAGTATTGTCCGTGATGATTGGCTCGGATGAAGTCTGAACAAAGTCCTTTTCGTTACTACGCTTGACTATTTCGTCCAGCGACGAAGTCTTACGGATTTTGTGGTCATCAACATCGAATTCAAGCTCCTTGACCGGGATCACACAAAACCCATTGATATTCTTGGCCAGAGGGTCGGTAGGTGAACTGGGAGGAATGTAGTCGAAACTTGACATCCGTCTTAAGGGCTTGTTGAAGTTGACAGCCCTCTTTGTAACAGGTGTAGATGGTACACTATATGGAGCTCTTTCATCTCCGTACATGCTTTCTTCAGAAGCAACCTTAGCAAGACGGCCTATGGAAGCACTTTTGAGCGGCATAACGGGTGCTGAGGAAGAATTTTTTATCTCAGATTCATTCATATGGGTTTCCGAGGTCCCAGCTTCAGAAATTTTCTTTTCCAAGTCCGAGTCTTCGTTTGAATTAGCTTTATGTCCATCAACGCCTATAGCAACACCTGCAACCAAAGGGCTGGCGCCATAAAGTTCTCCATCGTTGCTAGTTGGCTCTGCAGTAACATCTTCATTAGAAAACCCTCGATTTTCATCAGGATCAACATTCGCAAGAGCACTTATCAGCTCTTTCTCATTGAACATTGCCTGACTAGGAGGTGCCGAAGCAACAACGAGATCATCTTTAGGGACGATAACCTGATCGTCTTCTACATCTAGTTTTACTTCCCCATTTCCAGCTTCCCTTCTTGCCCGTTCCTCTTCCTCTTGTAGTTTTTTCTGAGCAAGTTCTGCCGTCACAAGAGGGCTTATGACAGCTTCCCGACTACTTTTCCTCACTACAGGAGGTGGGTTCTTCAACATCGTGGAATTGGGAGTGTTAGCAACAGATGGCAAGGGGGTAGCCGGCTGCACGAGGATCTTAGGGATGACGGGTTCTTCCGCGTCTCCCTCGAATGCTTGGTTCGCTTCGCCAGTAGATTTCTTACCCATAGTTGTAGCATCGTTATCAGCATGACAAATGCCGTAGAAAAAGTAGATGGCGAGCCCTTGAAGGAAATGAAAAGAAACCAAAAAGCAGATGAGATTTGTGCAACATGAAACCAGATCTAAGCCAACAGCAACAACGTTGAGTTTTGATATTCTTACAAAATGAAGCAAAGAAGTAAATAGAGAAGCTCTTCAACAACTGTTGAAATGTTAGAAAAACTTCGATACAAAGCATATTCAACAAACGAACCGTGCAAAATAAGATGCAAATTATATGCGTTAAGAACCGTAGTTATGTGCAGAGCAAATGAGGCAAAATATGTGCGTTAGTATGTAACATGCATAAAAGAACTATTTTCAAACGAAAGAAATATCCATGAAGTAAAATATATCTTCAAGGGGAAAAATATCCACCAGATCAAGAAGAAATTACTTCAGAAGTAACACAAAAGCATAGAAAATATTTAAAGCTGTAAGAGAACATTCAGGACTATACTATATACGAAATAACTAGTGTCAAAAAATAATGATTGAGTGCAAAAATATTCGCAGTGGCTAAGAAAAAGTTTTGCAGCAAAAAACCTACACACATCACTAAGAACATTAGCTCATAGTAAAAATATATAGAGAAAAAATACAACGAAAAAAATAGAAAACCAACCAAATGTCTCACACCAGCACCGAATGCAGGTTTTCTGATGTTGGAAACAGATCAAGAGGATTTTTTATACAAGGAACTACTTTCAAGTACTCGCACAATTGCACCTACTTCGGGTGTAAACTTACTATTGGCATCACTTTACTTTGTTTGTCAACTAATAAACTATATCTGTCTCCTACAACCAAGAAACATCTTATTTCCCAAGTGTATTTTAACAAGGTTTTAAAGCGCACTGCAGTCCCACTTACCTTGACAACACACACCTTATTTTAATGTTGAACTGAGGTTATATTTTGCATGCATACATACACCAAACTCTATCATGCACGAAATAGTGTCGATCTGCGACACCGAGACCACAAAAGTAGGTTGCCACTTACCAACGGCAAGCCAGATGATAAACTTGACCCAAGTGTTGGGCGGCAAGTTGCACATGAGGTAGAGGTTGAAGAAGCAGCTGGCAGCTGGCAACCATGGCACGAATGGAGACTGGTGAGGGAGAAGAAATATAATAATGGCTACAAATATACGACGTAGGTTAAGAAAAGTTTAACAATGGTAGAGAAAATTTTGACATGACTAGAAAGGAGGCTCTGTAGTGAAGATCAGATAGATAAAAGGGTTCTTTAGCGGAAAAACCATTTTATTGAAAGAGAACAAAAGTACAGGAAAAAAGCTTTCCATCAACAAAGCCTACTAAGTTTATTAAAGCTGTCGATAAAATGGTTCAAGGTAATACCACTTAGTTACTTACGCGTAATGTAACTCAAGTGTAATGTCAATATTCCTATAATAAATCTACGATTGAAGGTAAGAAGTGGCCATAAACAGCACCAGAAAAATATCAATCTCATCACAGCCTACAACCACTACCGGTGAGATCGAAGCTCTAATTCTACCTGTACAGTAAGTAGATGGGATTGCACGTATGTGACGGCTTCCACCATCATCCAATCGAACACATTTCACCGACAACACGGTGCTCACCTTGAACTGGATCTGCACTCACTTTGAAGTAGATCTGCGCTCACCTTGAACTGAATCTGGACGGAAGACTGAGGCTGCAGATAGATGGTGGTCACCACGAAAATTCCGAGGCCAAAGAACAAGATGCAAAAGAACATGGAGACCGGGTCCAGGTCAGCCAGCTCGTCGGCCAGCACCACGAGCAGGATACACAGGATGAAGCACAGTATACCTGCCACCAGAACGCTGGTCAACACTCATTGTGATTTATTATTCATATCTAACTCTACTTATCGCAACTCAGGCATGACAAGATAATTCCGACGCAATAAATAAATAGTAAAACACTTATTACTAACATGGGAAGCGTGCGTCAACATGCTGCATTGAGTGAACTCAGGTTCGAGTTGGTTGAAGATGTTTTTGTTGTGTCAGATCAACTTTTATACAGTAGTGTAAGCCGACTTAAAAAATCACATAAATCTCGAATATGCGTGTAAAATATATGAACACAAACATTCACCCTAGCCCAATATAATTTGATAATGTATTAAAGGTAATAAATAAAAATGAAAACTCGTTAAGTGAGTAAACATGAAGGATACGTATTTTTGAACTTGCTGTCATTTGTCCTTTACATACAAATTATATCATAAATTAAATATTATCTCATGCTGAACTCATCAATGCTTTAGCTGACGAAAGAGTAGGAGTTGGACTTTTCTTCAACGGACAGCTACTTCCTATTTGAGGGAAAATACCTCAATTGACCGACACTATGGTTCACTTACATAAAATCCCCGTAGCCCAGGTTCAGTACCAGACAGGCAGAAGGTACAAGCACTTTACACACTCCAGTCTCTAACAGCCACTTACAAAATACTACTATAACAGAGGCCATGTAGGAGGCAGGCAGGAGGTACATGCATTCAACAAATTCCAGTCTCCAACAGCCACTTACAAAATACCACTGTAACAGAGACCATGTAGGAGGGAGGCAGGCAGGAGGTACATGCACTCAACAAATTCCAGTCTCCAACACACACTTACAAAAGACCACTGTAGCCCAGGCCACGTAGGAAGCAGACAGCGGAGTAGGGTGCTCCAGTTTGGTGGGATTCAAGGCTTGGTGCAGGTAGCTCTTCCAGGAGAAGGATTGGACGCTGGCGCCACTGCTCTTTGACACCACAGAGGAGCGGTACTGAGGCAGTGAAGACTTTGATGTTATCTTCTCTGAGAGCTGTTCCAGCTCCTTATCTGCCGGATCTTCCGCGTACCTTTAAAGTTTTGATAGAATTACAAAGCAAGAATTTGTGATTTACATTTCAACTGAATAAATTTGTTGGTGGTTTCAACAGTAGAAAGATAGAAAAATTTATTGGAGATGGCAATGTGAGGGCCCCACGGTACACCTGCCTTAAGAAACTGAAGGGTTTGCATGACTCACTGAAATAAGATTTGAGCACATGAAAACTTGACAAACGGGGAACTGGAGGGTTGCTTTCGTTGTTAAAATACGTCAGTAAAAGAATAATTTGGCAACATTAAAAAAGTTGCATGAAATACCATCGCTTGAGACTAGTTTACAAGTTATCTATGTATTCAAATTTCGTAGTTGGCTGTCTATTCAGTTTTGCAAGGCACGAGTATCCTCGTAGTATATCTATTTAATCGCAACGTGTGTAAAATGAACTGGTGCTGGAACTAACATTATTCCTTTAAACATTATACAGTGAAAAATGCTCATCTTCGTCAGTAAACATGACGTCACTAGTATTACTTCCACTGGTATTTGCTACATAATTTTTAACTAAATAATCTGAAAATTAACTCTGACTTTGAACTAGTTCATTTTCCCCGAGTTCCTGGAATTTTCCAACAATTTTTCCAATGGAAAGCCTTTTGAGTATTTGATATGTTAAAAATCAAAACTTATAATATTTGCTTATAAATCTGATAAATAAAGAAAACATTGTATAATGAAGAGCCATAGTCAAATAATGAATAACATATCCTCAAAGCCTTCATAGCAAACAAATCTAAGCATTTTGCATCGGTATGAGATTACTCGTAGCTGGCATATTTTTTGAAAATTCCATTGCCACCGCCAGATACGAGATGACATCATATTACTACAGTGTAATTACATGTACGATGTACCTATATACTACCACACAAAATATTTAAGCTTTCTGATTCGAAAAAGTCAATAAAAACCTTATGGCAAAGAGAAGCAGATCATATCAATATCCCGTGGTAGGCAACGTGTTAACTACCTATTTGAGATAAAACATCACACCACTAACTATTAAATAAAATAAAAGAATCAACAAGAAAATAACTACAGAAATAAGAAATAGGCAATTGCCATAAGATAGTAACAATAAAATAAGCTCCCACAATTATGAACTCACCATAAAATAATGCACAACAATAAACAACTATAATTTTTATCACAGTTGAATATCCACATTTTACGAACGTATTTATGCTCAACACAAACACATGATAGACACTCACCGCTCTACGAATGTACTTCTATGAACGCATCGTGTACAACACAAACAAGACAAAGACACTCACCGCACGATGGAGTACTGATAGTCCCCGTATAGTGCGGGATAAGGACCACAGCATTGATGGGGGTCGTCTGAGTATCTAGAGGTTCCACGGCAGCGGCAGCACAAATCAAAAAGCGGCAACACACTTCAGTTAAGCAACGTTATAATCATTGAGAGAGCGGCACAGGCGGGTGGAGTTCAGATGGATGATTATGATGTATGATTAAAAAAGGAGTTTTGTGTAAGATCATTGAGTGTAGATCAAAAAAAGAGATGTTCAAGATAGATACATTGCCTATTTAAGATAGCGTAAGAGAAGTTGAGATAGGTAGATAACCTAAGAGATTTTAAAACAATAAAGCCGCTAAGGAGATGTTGACATAGGTATATAAATTATTATTTAAGATAGCGTGAGAGATGTTAAAGGTAGATAGTCCATCTAAGATACCCAAAGAGATGCTCAATTGCCGAAAATCTCCGTGTACAAACTTATGAACCTAATTTATTGACTGAGCAATTAGTATTTGAAGACGACCCTGACGAAAGAAAGTGTCGCGTAAGTACGTGAAAATAAGGGTAATATCAGGATTAAAAAAATTCCTTCCTGAAGTTTGCAAATTACCGAAGGTTGAATAAATTTATTTTGATTTAATGTATTTTTTTGAGGAAAAGAGGTAGATTTAATAAAAATATCATACATCTCCACTCGAAATAAATATGAAGCGATAAAGGAAACGCAGAGAAGTAAGCAATCAAACTCAAACTTGACCAACACGTAAACTTACGAAAGGTAACTGATGAAAACAGAAACACCAACACGCTTAAGGTGACCTTAAATAAAGGTTCATTACTCAACAGTAATGTCTAGTAAAAAAAACAGAACGAATAACTCAAAGCAAAAATTCAATCGAGGACAGGCACAAGCTGCAAATAAACATGCAATGTACGTAACTGCGCTCGGCTACCTTCGCTCAAAACTGATTTGCCTGTTGCTATAGAAGCGAGTTTATCACTCAGTTACAACCCCCGCATTCAACGAGAACTCTATTGACGAATGAGGGAACTGTATCAAGGTATAGGGAAACTGTATCGAGGTATAGGGAAACTGTATCGAGGTATAGGGAAACTGTATCAAGGTATAGGGAAACTGTATCGAGGTATAGGGAAACTGTATCGAGGAATAGGGAAACTGTATCGAGGAATAGGGAAACTGTATCGAGGTATAGGGAAACTGTATCGAGGTATAGGGAAACTGTATCGAGGTATAGGGAAACTGTATCGAGGTATAGGGAAACTGTATCGAGGTATAGGGAAACTGTATCGAGGTATAGGGAAACTGTATCGAGGTATAGGGAAACTGTATCGAGGTATAGGGAAATGTACCTAAGAATGGGGGAACTGTACCGAGAAATAGGGGAACTTTTCTTAGTTATATGCAGCTCGAGTGTAACGTGGATTTAGAACCTTGAGACAAAAACCGTTGACTAATAATACTGGTAACAAAGGCTCCGATAGTCACGAATACAAGTATCAAGAAGACAGTTACACACAGTACAAATTCATACATGATACTACGTACAACATTCACTATAAAAACAGGTACCATTGAGCATGAATATTGCAGCGAATACAGTAACCACAAAAACTCTCTTCGCAGCTGTAGCTATAAATCTCCTGCCACTAGGATCCATAAACAGCGCCAGATTTTTATGTGTTCGAACAAGTGTAATGGCTTTTCAAGGGTAAATTCAGGACTCAAACACACAATTTCAGTATATCTACCCTTGAGGGTTGGTAGTGCAATTCATCGTTAAGAGGTGAACACGTGAAGAGTGATGATGCACTTCTGAAACGCTCTATCTTAGATAAGGCTCGATTCGGCCATCAGTTCTCCAATTTATGAACACAGGCTCCGAACCATTGATATACTCAAAGGTGGTTCACGAGAAGTCGATTTCTGTGAAAACTGGTCTTATTTCTAGTGCTGGGAATCATTTGTGCATTATGTCTGTAGTTAGAAGCATACTCATGTTAAAAACAGTGTAAGCGAAGGCTGCCGAAGGCGGCTACGAATACATAAAATTAGGCATCACGAGAAAATCAAGTTCTGCAAGCGAAATACGAGTAAATTCACCTTCGTTTACCTTGCAAGACCCTAATCTGTTATTTCAAAATAAGGTTTAGACTCGGCCAAAGAACTACAATCTTCAAAATTTCGACTGCAATAGGGTTTTAAAATTGTGAGTAATCTTCACAACCTTGAATGAAGTATCTTATATTCAAGTACTGTACAAATTTTTGAAAATCGTGAATAAGATGTTTTTGTTAAATCTTGCAAATTTTACAATCGAGGGCAAAGTATCATTTTGTACTCTTCCAGTATTCTTTACGAACGTGAAATAACTCGTTTAATTTTTAGGAATGGTTGCAAAGCATACAAGATCACTATCCTACTTAACACAGTTACCATGTTTGCTGCTGGCAGCTAAGTTTTTTTTTCATCTCAAAACCAGATTTGAGATATAAACATCTTTAAAAGTAGGAATGATTTATTCTATCTGCGAGCCGCGCGGCAAAATGTTCGTAATACTCAGAATAAAAACTCAAAGTTCATGAATATTCAAAATCTAATGCGAAGTAATTTTATCAGTAAAAACCTGAAAGAAAATTAACCGTAATCTTCAAACTAAGGAATATGTTTTCGCTGTCTAAGCTCAGACACAAAATCAATAAGAATAATCAAACGCGTGTATCTGTGCAAAGAATCAATGTGCACACGCTAACTGTGGCGTTATGGAAGCTCCAATCTTCACCTATTGCCGCCCACTAAACAGCAAGCTTCTATCCGGCACCACAAAACGCTCATTTCTGCGTTACCTGAGCAGCATGACGCAGAGGGCGACGATAGAGTAGGCCTGCAGTGTGCCAATGCTCATCATGTTGATCAGGGCCTCCAGGTCGAAGAACGTAGCCATCACAGCTGGGTCAAACTTGAAATTAGAATGCCAAATGCATAAACAAATGTTCACGTTGTTCAGTAACCGAAAATGTACTCCGAACGGGGCGAAGCGCATTAAACAATCCCATTGACAAATGCAACAGGAAAAGCTCCTCTCTTGAAATGGGCCCCAAATTCATGGATTCAAACGACGCACTATTTACTACTAGTGATCAGTAATCAATGATCAGTTTTACATCTTAAATTCCTAGAGTGTATACTCAATGCGTCTTCACTGGACTCTATCAACATTTATTTATAGTGTAGATAACTCTCCTATGAGCTCTGGCGAATCCTTCTCTGTACAGACCCATACACCCTTCCCCACAAACTTTGTATCAAAGAGGTTTCCTTGGCATCAACACTGTTCAATAACTTTATTGTCATTCGACTGATGCTAGGGTTTCCTATTAAGACGGAGCTACATGAACAGTTGACCCAAGATTGTTCTCCTGAAGCTAAACTACGTAACTCGACCCATCATTATTTTATTCTACATACCAAGGATGCATTATCATAATCTTAATTTTTTACGTAGTCATGTTCAGTCTCCAATACAACCCATAAAAACACATGCTTATTTTCCTGACCTTACAGGAACTACATGAATATTTTTTACCAACCGCTCATATCTTTCACACTTTACTCAATATCTTTAAACCCCTTTGCCAACACTTGCTGATGGATAAGACCTTAATTCCATTTTTATTTTTAGTCCATTCATCAACCTATTCCTTCGATTCCTCTAGCTCACATACAATGCAGGAACAAGATTCTCAGTTTCGTTCAACTCAAACTCCACAGTCGCTTCTATTAAAAATATTGCAGCGACTTTTCACTGAAAGAGCATCTTCTTCGCGCTCTTGGCTAGTAAGTCATTGAATAATAACCAAGATAGCATGAAGAGTAACACGAGAGCATACCTGCAAAGCCGCCTGACACGAACGTTGCGATGATGGGGGATCGGAAGCGCTCGTTTACGACGGCAAGCCAGCGGAACAGCAGTCCATCAGATGCCATGGCGTAGATGATGCGCGGCATCGGGAAGATGGCACCAAACAAACTGATAAAAAATATTGTTATTGGCCATAAGAGAAAAAAATTGCATGCTAAATTACCCGCCGATTTAAGGGTATTGGATACATTTCAAACCTAACTTGTGTACGTGGTATAGATAATTTGGTAATACGTAGAACAGCTTTCCTGCCTTATAACCAACGATTCAGTGTTTCTATTCAAATTGGATTACGTGAAAGCCCAGCCAACCATTAAGTGAGTGGGCTTTAGAAACGATATCGTCCGTTATTTTCTTCTTTTTAAAATACAAAAAAATACAGTTAAGACAAATGAAGAGTTGTGCTACTGTATTACGATAGTTATGACTCAGAACTTGTTTCAATAACAGCAGTGATCGTCGTATAAGAAAAACAATTGAAGAGTGAAGGAGAAAGATGTCACTCAGAGAAATCATTTCTAGCAGAATGCATCGTATCACATAATAGAATGTGAGAAAGTTCCAAAGACTTCACAAAACTGAACTCGTAACCAAGTTGTTCCAAGTATTGTTTACACAACAAAGAGTCTGACGACTGTCTAATCTCTAATTTATCATGATGCTGCCAGTTAACTATCCTCTACATAACAGAACTTGTATGAAAAAATGCAGCACATCGGTGAAAAACAAGAAAACCACACAAAACTAAGAAAATAAGGAGCAATAGCGCTGAAGTAAACATAAGATACAATCAAAAATAAGCATGACGCCGGAACAATATCAGAAAACCAGACCTAAAATGCTGAAAAAAACACGAAACGTAGAAACTGAACGACGTTGACGAGAGCCCAAAATGTACGGAAAATGCATAACAATATAAATGAAGGAAACACAAATGAGCTTTTTATTCACCTGGCGGAGAAGCCAAAGAGCGCACCCACGCTAACGATGATTTTGGAGGTGTTCATGTCGAAATGTTCGTACAGCTTCACAAGCGGTGCCTCGTTGTCCTGTGACGAGTAACTGATAATTACTACACCAGTGATACACAGTACAGAAGTTAGGGAAGTTCCACCAAGGGCTTAATTACATCTTGAGCCACGAAGTAAGGCCACACTCGTGACGGAATAATTTACACTAACGTACTTAAGAAACCTAACAAAAAAATTGATCGATAAATCGGTAATCTTATTGCAAATTATTCACAGTGATAAAAACAAGAGGCATAGTAACAATTTTAAAAATAATGAACAATACAGAAGTGATCTTAATCAACATTAACAGTGATAAATTTTGAGAATAAATTGTAAATGATTGGGTTAATCTGAAATGGTGATCAGGTACATTTGTAACATTGAATGGAGTTTTCGTAAGACACAATATTCCATCATTATTGGTATTTGACACACAGCAAAAATACCCTAACCTTCTACATTACATACATATTTACCCGATACCTAGCATCCGTTAGGTAGCATCGATGATTCAACAAGTTGCAGTTAATTATTGACACTTGAACCCAGTCAAAATTTTCTGACCGTAAAATATAAATCCCTATGCTGAAATACACAGGTAATATTCGTACCATGATACATACTACACGATGTGCACCAGCCAGTAAATGCTGAGAAGCATATATGAAATCATCACTATTTGCACGCGCGCACTTACTCTAAAGAATTAAGATA
Source organism: Trinorchestia longiramus (assembly GCA_006783055.1). Lineage (NCBI taxonomy): Eukaryota > Metazoa > Arthropoda > Malacostraca > Amphipoda > Talitridae > Trinorchestia > Trinorchestia longiramus. The sequence goes on from VCRD01003111.1 coordinate 31,613, forward strand.
AAAATAAGCATCTATGGCAGCATGACCAGATATAGAAGCCAGCATGGAAGCCTGCTCTAAAGAATGACTTTGACTGAACCTAAAAATATGGTACTTTTGCATCAATGCAAAGGCTACAGGATGAGGCAACATAATTTCCTTTTTTTGAAGAAAGTTCCTTTTAAAAAAAGGAAGTTATGTTGTCGCACCCTGTGTATACGACGGAAGCTATGTTAACGAGCACTAATTTTCATGGTACACTACAATATTTTCAGTTTTTACCAAGTTACCGATCGTGCTTGCTAACAGGAACAATAGGCTTAACAATATGATGAATACTCTTCTGGAGTATAAAAAAAATCGAGGTATAACTGGACTCTAATAAGTACAAATTTATCTATAGTTCACAGTAAAAAAAGGATTCTAGGAAAGACGTATGCAGGAGGTCCATTGCTACGCCTCATTTGTAAGAGGAAAAGAATAAAAAAAACACACAAAGGCCCATGTAGCTATGATTAAAGGCCTACATAGCTATGATTAAAGGCCTATGTAGCTATGATTAAAGGCCTATGTAGCTATGATTAAAGGCCTATGTAGCTATGATTAAAGGCCTATGTAGCTATGATTAAAGGCCTACATAGCCATGATTGAATGCCTATGTAGCCATGATTGAATGCCTATGTAGCCATGATGCGAATAATACGTACCAGTTCGCAGTAGGGCAAGGCCAAGGTGAGAACAGTGCCCAGACTGAAGTAGGATAAAAAGATCACGAACAGGGAGAGGCAGATGCTGAGTGGTAAATTGCGCTCTGGTTTCACGGCCTCCTCTCCTGCAACAATACCGTCGACGTAGAGTTGAGTTTACGTTGTGCTGATATTTATGTTTTGTGTACAATAGATACGAGAATACAAGAATACAGAAGGAGCAGGATTATGAGCGGAAAAGGGGACGGAAACATAACGCAAAAAAATTTAATTGAGCAAGTTCATTATCGTCGCTGTATCAAAGCGATATAACAGTAATGCAGAATCTCAATGCGATGAAATTATAAAATAACAGTTGGAAAGAGTATCTAAGGCCCTATTTCGGAAGTTGGACGTAATGCATTGGCTACGGAAAACGGATGAAAAAGACGCCTAGCAATACACGAGTTGAAACTCACAACAGATTCCCCACACCGTACTGCTGTACGTACACTGGTCCGTCGAGGACAGTCCTAAAGAGAGCAATGCCTGATTCGGTGTAAATGATAATTCTGATGATTTCGCTACAATCAATAATTCATAATTAAAATCCAAGTACGTTTTTAAATGACATTGATTTTGATAAATTGAGGAAAATGTCAAAATAAATCCTTCCAAATTAAACAGGAAAATTATACAGGAAAGTACACTACGCAATGTATCAGGAGACATATTAGTGATAAAGAAGCATTAATTAAATTTGGTATCACTCGTACATAAATAAATAAAAATTTCAGTCAAAATTGCCAGGTAACTCGGAAGTGAGACTATATTTAGAACTAAAAGTGTTTACGACGATTACGAAGAAACACAATGTAACGTTATAGCAAACAATTGACGAGCAAATCTGACAGTTAATCATAAGTCCGAACAATTTTCAAGCGGTTAGCAGAACCAAAACAAAACCAGACTAGTTTCGATCCTGAAGGCTCTGGCAACTGAAGATAAAATAGATGTTCTAGCAGTACCAGCGTGAACATCTCAAAGACGCCACTTTTGGAAAACAGAGAATAAAGAAGATACTTACGCAGGAGGTTTTTTGAAACACGTCACCTGCTTATGGAAAAACGAGGAAAAAATACAAAAACGCCTTTGTAGCTATGATAAGAAATCGCAACAAATTCCTGAGACCAGTGTTGAAAAGTTCACTATAGGTCCATGAGGACACTCACAAGGAGTGCTAAGTCTCTCAAAATACGCTACGCTGAACTAAAAGGGGAAACTATTCTTTAATAATAATACACGTACTTTGCAAGCAGTTAAATGACTTATGTACACAAACTGTCCGATCAAAATGCAATTAATTCACGAGCAGTTAGTCAAAACGGCACTGTTGAGTTAGTCACCTTACAAGCATTATATTTTCCAGAAGCATATGAAGATAAGTAACAAATTGAATGCACTTGACGAGCAATGCAAATGCCAGATTTCGATTCTACAAAATGTTAGTACGATTGCGCAATACTATCGGTGCTGGGTCAACAACTCTAAAATAACAAAAATAAACGACAACCTTTCGCCAATTCAATTGGTGCACTTCGCAGCCTGTCCGCCATCTGTAAAATGTTGTAACATTTGAGAATAAAAAAAAAACAGACCAGCGAAATGAGAGAACATCAATTCGAATAGAATGGAAACCTAAAAATTGAGGAAACAAATGAAGACCCGTAGAGATCCGTCGTCTGAAAGAAGTATTAGCGCAATTTAGGGGCTAGGAAAGATCCAGTGTGAGAAAATCGTTTGAAAGGGTGTAACAATGCGTGAATTCTATTATGGCTAGCACAAAAATATCGATTTCGATATGTAAGTCAAATTCCACAACTAAAACAAGGCTAAAGTTAACTAGAGTAAGTCTCGTCGTAACCTGCGAATAACGATGAATATCGTATATCACCATGGGCCTGCTTATACCCAGCAGCTCTATTTCAATCATCATGAGTGAATCACAAATTCAATAGATCAAAGACACCTTTAAACGTTTTCTTTTGTGCAGTGCAAGGTTAGGTTAGAATTATAGGTGCTAAATGATCAGGTGATTTGTACGTGGCCCACGAGGCCAGCGGACCAAATATTTATGATTGCTTTCTTTCAGGGTTTGTGAAGAGCACAGTTTATATACCACCGTTCATGTACTACCGTTCATGTACCACCGTTCATGTACCACCGTTCATGTACCACCGTTCATGTACCACCGTTTATGTACCACCGTTTATGTACCACCGTTTATGTACCACCGTTTATGTACCACCGTTTATGTACCACCGTTTATGTACCACCGTTTATGTACCACTACCTGCAACACTGAAGGAGCTGGAAAGTTTAACTATTTAAGCAGTTCGCACTATCACATTATGATTGAACTGGATTCTCGCAACGATGTTACCGAGTAATGAAAGGCGGCGCGCAACGATGTTACCGAGTAATGAAAGGCGGCGCACAATGAATGCATTCAACGATAACCTATAACACATGAAACCGAATAAAATCTTGCACATCAAACTATTAACTGAGAAATACTATTAAAATTACGTTACATGTCATACTTCCTTGAAATAAAGTAATGTTTTTTGCAAAGAGTTCGTAGTTTCCATAATTCTATTAATGGGTTTGTAGTCAAAAACGAGGCAGAAACGTAACGTAGTTTCCCTCAAGTGTATGATCTCTTGAAGAAGTAATATGCCAGATGGTAGATCAATTAACTCTTGACTAAAACCTATAAACATTACTAAAATAAAAAATATAACTATAGTTTAACAGCATACAGCGGTATTACATCAAAAGTTAGCATTAAATAAGAAGAAAAAATAGCAGAATCATAAAACTCATACCCACAGAACGGCAGAACCAACAAACGTCAAAACCAACACACTTGTATACCATCAAATCTCAAAATAACCAATACTGAAATTAACGAACGTCTATGATGAACAAAGTCCCAATTTTTAAAACGATTAAATCAATGACAGTCACGACTAAGGAACATCGAAACGAACGGAATTCGCCATCTTTAAATACTGAAATAGCTTAACTTACACAAGTACCAGAACTGTAACAATCACTGAGCAAGGAAACTAAGAGCCCACGTACCGGTGCTGGCGATGACGTCAAAACCGACGAAACCGTAGAAACAAGCGGCCGCGCCAGCCATGATGCCTTGGAACCCGAAGGGAGCGAAGCCTCCACTGCCGAAGTAAATGACTGTCCAGTCGCCGTTGTCGTTCTGTTCTTTAGGGCACGTCTCGTTGAGATCGGTGACGCTCAACGACCAGTTCTCCGGTTTTGCTGCAACCACACACCACCGTGAACATGCGTTAATGTTTCTGTGCTGATAACAGTGTAGGTCAGGCAGAAAGGGAGTGAGTGCTCAATTTTGAAAGATGTGAATTTCGAACAGAGTAATTGTGGAGTACCGAATTTCAGGGTAGAGAACTTTGAAGCGACTAAATGGGGAATAATAAGTTGCATGTATCATACATAATTTTGGAACTACAAACTTTAGAGCGGTTCTTTAAAGCAAAGTGGTCAATTTGAGGAAGTTACATTAAGTGGAAATTAATTTTGGACAAATTTTTCACGGGTTAACACGTTTGTTGCGATTGCCTGATTGGTGTAAAACTTCACTTTGTACGCATAGTCACAAAAAGACTTGGAAAAAATTACAGAACCTAACCTCAGTGACCCACCGGTGGGTCGCATCGCAACAAACGTGTTAAATTATCAGGGTATAAATTGTTGGCAGATATTTTTCAGGCAGTAATTATCGCAGACAGAAAATGTACCACTCAATCTTCATCTGTAAACATCGCTGCTACCGAGAACATAAATCTTTTAAAATAGCTTATGACACAAACAAACCAGTAGCTTGAAACGATTCATACTACAAAAATCGGTGTACTAAAAAGGCCAAAATAGCAGGTACTATAGAACAGCTTCATCCGATTCAGAGAATGTAACATGACACTACAGACACCGTCACCATACTGGGTGATACTCTGAATAATATCGCACTATGAGATCCAATACTACAAAATGGTCCAAAGTACTGGTAGAGTCGCATCGAAAATGCCGGCTACTACGGATACAAAGGCCGCAGAATTAAACCTCACCAAGCGTGGCAGTGCAGATGATTACAAAGAGAACGACGAACATGTTCACTACAGTCATGATGTTGTTGAACATGGACGATTCCTTCACGCCAAACGCCAGCACAACTGCAAAACATGGATTACGTTATATCGCGTGATGTGATTGTAGTCTTCTCATATTAGGGTTTTTTGCAGTGCAAGTGTATTCGTGACGCAGGGACAACAAAAAGGAAAGCTGGTGCTCAGACTTAGATGAGAAGTAAAAAAAGAGAAAACTGCTTTCGTTGGATATGACGAGAAATACAAAGTGCAACAACATAACTTCCTTCTTTTGGAAGGAACTTCTTTGAAAAAGGAAGTTATTGTGCCACACCCCGCAAAATGGGGGAAAATGCTTTTGGTAGCTTAAATAAGCAAGAAGGGGAGAAAAATGTGTCCAATGGTTCACACGTAACAGAAAAATAAAGAAATGGGATTTTATCTCAGACGAGACGTGATATGGAGAAAAGTTTTTGTACAGAATTGTCAACCAAATAGTTTTTGAGAGCAATTACGTCACACCTACGGAGTATATGTTTTCAAAATTGACCATCTTCTCGGGTGGTTCTAATTTGAAATATTATATCAATCTCAGGATCATACATAATAGGCGTAAAAGAAGTATATGATGCAACTTTCTTACTTTATCCAGGCATAACTTAAATATTACGGTTATTATTACACCCTCAAGCAAAAATATTTCAACAGTACATTTAATATCCGTTTGATCCCACGTGAGGTGGTAGAATAACAGGAAAAAAATAACCGAATTAGCTTACATTGGAAAGGCTAATCATGGAGGCAGTGATTTACATGTCGCATCAGATGCTGGAAAATGTTAATTAATAAGGAGAAGGTACGTGTACCAGATACATCAGCAGATACTTGATACAGATACTTGCTGAGGTTGTCCACTTGCGACCAATGATTCTCTGGATGCAGCTTTTATACAATTTGACGTCAGTTCAACATAACCGTACATCGATTTACCTACTCAATAAGCAAACTCTCAATATCAATAATCGTCATGATTTTTGTTTATAAAACCAATATATACTATTTTAAGCCCCATACAAGCAGCTTCTATATAATTTGACGTCTGTTCAACTTAACCTAACCTTACATCGATTTACCTACTCGATAAGCAAACTCAATATTCCTATTATACATGATTTTTGTTTATAGAATCAATATATACTATTTGCAGTATCATACAAGCCTAGTGGGTACACATTTATGTTTGAACTCAGAAGCGCCAGGTCCCCACGATATGTTGACGAGAACAGACACTCTATTTACCGATTTTTATAAAAGCTATTACACATTAATTTGTAAATTGTAGTACTCAACTTCATCGGTGATCAAAAGAAGGATTTCGACAACTGATAAATAGATACATGAAATAATAAATTCTGACATAAGAATGATCACCGTTTCACATGAAAATCAAACCGTAGTATTGAAAAATAACATTATCATCGCTTTTTATTGACGGTACGTAGACACAAACACAAAACCTCTTTAAGTGACGGTACACAAACAACACCTCTTTAAGTGACGGTACACAAACAACACCTCTTTAAGTGACGGTACACAAACAACACCTCTTTAAATGACGGTACACAAACAATCACAACACAACTTTCCAGCAGTTGTAGGCTCATCAGGCAGGATGGGCGCACAGTTACCCCGGGTCCACGAAATCCCACTGATTTGAAAGCACCTTACATCGCTAAAACACAGCAGAGACTAACTTGACAAGATTATGACGAGGGCGGCAGCCAGAAAGTCGGGGTAGGGGCCCAGGAAGGACACGTCAATGGGCATGGCATCCCCCAGAGCCTCAGAGATGGCGTCGTTGGCCATCGCGTCGATGTAGTGGCTGTAACCGCTGGCAACGCTCGCCGTCGCTGCGGAATTTCATTCTCTTATACAATAACTGTTTGTATTATTATCCCTTCACTGCCTATAGGTATCAAACTAAATTCTGTGTGCCATAAATATAATAATATCATAAATATAATTCTGCAAGCATTCTTCTATGAAATATTTGTTAATATTATTAGCCTTCCCAAAACCAGCGTCCGGAATAAGCCAATATTATTGCTTACTAGAAAATAGCAAAACGCCCTCTAAATCTTCGACAGACAGCTTTCTTTTCTTTACGTGCATAGGTGCCTGTACTTAAAAGTTAAAATTAGACGCACATAACTAAAATTTTAAATTCATCACTACACTACACATGATCTACACCAGGTATGTGACAACAACACCACCGTCTGATGCGAGAATGTGAAATGAACTCAAGAAAATGCTTCTTTGAGACTGGCGTGTCCTGCGATCTTCGAGTGAAGTGATCTATAAGCACAACGCACACACGCACTGCTAAAATTATACATCAGCTCCCTGAGATGAGCCCTAATACAAAATCAATTAATTGTGGCATTCATGAACGCTGGTAGGCAACTAAATTGCCTTTTCTTGGGCGAGTAACATACAGGATGCAGCAACATAACTTCCTTTTTTCAAAGTACTTTTTGCTTTCAAAAAACTCATCTAGCGCAAGAGACTCATCAAGCGCAAGAGACTCATCAAGCGCAAGAAACTCATCAAGCGCAAGAGACTCATCAAGAGTGCAAGACTACATGCAGCATGGACTGACCGATGACATACTCCAGGATGAGGTTCCACCCAATGATGAAGGCAATGAACTCTCCAATGCAAACGTAGGTGTAGATGTAAGCAGAACCAGCTTTCGGCACTCGCCCACCAAATTCAGCATAACACAAACCTGAAATTTCGAGGAAATTTTTATTATACTGATTATTCAGACGCAACTTTCAGTGAATCAGAAAACTCTCCAGCACACTTGGAGTGAAGAAACGTCTGTTCTTATGCATGAAATTCAATGCAGGAATTCCGCAAGTGTTTTTTCAGTGCACAAGTTACATTACTTGTGCACCACATGTGAAAATTTGCAATAACTTTCAAGCTGAGGAAAATTTAATTTTTCTACCTGCAATTTTACTCATGCATTCTGGATGATAAGCACGTCCTTAATAAACATTCATCTTGATTCAGTGACGCACTTGTTAATGAAGTATTAATTGGTTTATTTGTCTTACATTCACTGCTATTTTATGGTTGAGAGATACTAATTTATGGAAGCAGTTAACACGTTGCCTCCGATTGCCTGATTGGTGTAAAACTTCACTTTGTACGCAGAGTCACTAGACGGATCTGAAAAAATTACAGAACCTAACCTAAGTGGTACACATACGTACCACTTCGGAGTCAACGTGTTAAATAACATAAAATAGCGTAGTTAACGATTTTTTGTAGATTGGAAAAAGAAACACACAGCAAGAGATAAACCTTGACTTGGAACTGCGAACTTGCACCATAGTCATGTAGTTTGTAACATCACAAAAAATCATTCAGCCGATATGAAAAATACTGCAAAAATTACAGTGGACAAAAACAAATAATGATTAACAACAGTGCTTTGACAATGAAGAACTTGTGCTTTTACAAGGCCTTACCAGCAAACACTGAAGTGATTGCAGCTATCAAGAAGGAGATGATAACTGCAGGGCCAGCCTTGGATTGTGCAACATCACCTAAAACCAAGAAATTATAAATATATTACTACTATAATCATTAGTATTGTCAATATAGCCATCATTATTAGAAATACATTATTAATTACTTAGATATTCATTTTGTTACTATTATACTAATTTCATTCTTGGAAATTAAATCAAACTTGTTTAGCATACAGCATGTCTATCTTCTCCTACTCTTCACATTACTTAAAATTTTTCTAAACATTATCAAAACTGGAGAGACTACTGCTTGACACAGCTTCAAGAAAGCACTTTCAATTTAAACACCAATTTATCAGACACCCTGAAGCAACCATGGCTAGTTTACAATCTATCTAAATACTATGAGCAGCAATAGAGCATATATTCATCTGGCTTATATTTATTTGTTAAATTAAATACTGAAAAATGAGAATTTTCAAGTACAGTGTTCCCTCACTTAACGCGGGTGTTACGTTACAGGACCACCCGCAATAAGTGAAAATCCGTGAAGTAGGGACGCTGTATTTATTTCAATATCACGCACATAATCTACAAAAATAATCGACTATGTATCTCCATCTCTCTCTCTCTGCATGTGTGTGTCCGTCCCATTACTTCCTATTACTAAAGAAATATTATTGAACTGAAATCAGAACAGGTACGCATGTATTCTAAGCAATGTATTGTGGATACTAAAGGCGCCGGATCACTATAAAATACGTCATTTTTCCATTATCAGCTTTCTTCTCTTACACGGTCATGTGATCGGTAGAAAAGATACAGAATAAAAGTTCTGTATATATTCATGAGAAATATTCAGATTATAATAGTACCACGGGCAAAACTGCAAAATGTATTTATTTCATAGATCCTTAATTTTATCGCTTTTAAACCGTGGAATTTCTACGGGAACTGCCTAGTAATATAATATTTTATAATCACACACATGCGATAAGGCCGATGCTAACGGAAATGGTAGAGCGGTGAGGGGAAGCTTTGCTCGAACGAAAGAAAACAAGATGCGACGGTTACTGAGTCAATCAGCGAATGTGATATAGAGCAACATTCACTTGTCGATCGTTTTCTATGAGTCAACCAATTTTGTGTTTACAATCTAACGTCGGCAAGTAGCGTCTTAAACGGCCGCTGCACAAATCCTACTGTTCGTTTTTGGTGTATTCATCCGCTGAGTAGACATGCTATTTACTGTAAATCGTCATTTTTTATAACTTCTAATATTCGTTTAGTGGAAGAATTATTGTATTTAATATATTATACATTTGCAGAACGAGTACCGTAAAAACCCGCAAAAAAAGCGAAAATACCGCGATAAATATTTCACAATATATTTTGAGAACCCACAAAATAGCGATTCTGCGATAAACGAACCGCGAAGTAGAGAGGGAACACTGCATTACAATAAAGAATGTGCAACTAAAGAAAAATAATATTCAGAAATATAGCTGTACCCCATCAGAGTGAGCGTTAATTTGTTTAAGATTTTCAAGTAACCTCACAATCATAATTAGGCAAAAAAATTAGTATCATGACTTATTTACTAGAATAATAAATTAGCTTTTGGGTATTTCTACATAAACAAAAAATGTTGAAAGATGTAATTATTGAAATTTCAGAAAAATTATCATTGGGTTTTGGAACTCCTTTTTTCTTGGAGCACGACATCACTCAAATAGTTCTTGTGCAATAACAGCTTTAATGGCTTGACTTTCTATGATTCTTAAAAATTTAGGAAAGAGATATGGACTACTACAATTTATTTTGAAGAATTATTATAGAAGTATATGCAGAATACATTTAGTAAGACTGTATATACAAAAAATAAATAAATAAAACAATAGTATACACAAGTGTTAAGAATCAACCAACAAAATTTTCAAGTTTTGAACTAATAATTGCACTTTGAATTCGTTGATGACATCTTAAAACTAAAAGTATTATCTTCAGCATTCCACTGGAATGCATAATCCAGGATATGTATCTAACAGCAGTTATTTATATACTGAAAAAGTTGATAAAAATTATCAAGACTGTCAAACTAAAAAAAGGGACAATTACAACTAATCTACAGCTGACTTACTGAACATTTTCATTTGTAGTCTACTGATATAATTCATACTTATAACTTAAATAAAAAATATTAATAAACAATTTAAGTATTGACTGTTGTTAAACATGCTGATATTAATGCTAACAGTGAATACTCATACAAAAAAACATTGACTTTCAGAGCTTGAGTCTGAAAGTCATGCACCATAAAATGTCTAATCATGTGAAAAACAAACAAGTGCTTCAGATAAGCTGCTATCACTAGAGCCCTACTTGTACAGCCTCTCTTATCAAAGGATACAAATAACTTAAGAGTGTGATTGGCAAAATCATGGCTACCTCAAGTCATAGATATTAAGCCAAAGATTCATCATTTTATGCAAAATAAATTGAAGTAATAAATTTTAATCATCAAGTAAAGATAAAATTGGCTCTCAAATCTCCTAGCAGGATTTAGTGAATGTAGCTACACTTCAAAACAGTCAGAGCTAAATTACATGGAAGTGATAATCAACTTTTCTATTTATACCTGACATGATAGAAGTTTTGAAAGCTCCTTAGATAGAGGGCCTTTACAATATACTCATGACTTATTAGTGACAATTATGAAATCATTCAATAACTAAACTCTATTAATACTAATACATACTATTTAACTGAAATCATTTGCATACTATGTAATTAAAATCAAGTGTGATCAATACCATGCCATGAAAAATGATTGTTTTCCCAAGGATAAATTCTCTATAACTATATACTTTTATTTTCAAGAATATAACTATGGAGGAAATAATCCTACTGACAGTTTTAATCATGTTAACCTATAGTGATTTAAATTAGTCAATAAAATATACCATCACATGTTTTGAAATTATAAGAAGCATAGTAAAACAAGTAATTTTATATTCAAATACCGTATTTATATCCACTAATATGTATATGAATATTTCAGTATTCTAGCTATATTCACTACTACGTATGAGAATAAACTCATATAGTGAACAAGGGATCATGCTTTAAATAGAATGAACATGAAAAAACATGGAACTGTTCTCATGTACTCAACAATGAAACATTTTTCACAAGTGAAAGCTGGGATTTTGTCCAATGAATATATTTCCCTACATACTTTGATCTTATGGAAGTGAATTATTGAATGTTTATCAAAACTAGATTTTTATGAATAAATGAAACACTTGCCAAACTGATTACAAGACTGTAGCAAATAAATTTAAGGATAATTCATATACATTCAGTGTTTAGATTTCACTTCTAGAAAAATTCTCTTACCTGCTAAAATGTAGAATCCCACACCAATTGTTGTACCAATACCAAGTGTGGTCAAATCAAAAAGAGTGAGCACACGAGGCAAAGGAGTGTGGTCAAAATCTATGATCTTGCGACGACCAAGCGTCGCTAAAGAAATTTCAACCATAATTATTATTTAACCTGCAAGCTGGGAAAGATCAATTTATTTTTCTGACAAATATAACACTCAAAATGGAATAACACATGAATGTGCAACATTTTCAAACTTTTGCATTTGGGGACACAGTAAGACAAAGTAGTTACATTCTCTCCTCATGTACATATCCAATTAAATGCAAATCAGAACTTTGTCATTTCATACACACATTTTAGTACTAATATAAATTGGTATTCCTATTCAAATGTGTTTTGGTTGCCTGTTTAGCAACCAATTATTAGAATCCTAAAATCTGAGACCCATAGAAGCTGCTAATTTGAAAAACCTTTCATACATGTACATATATACAAGAAATATTCATTATGACCTGCTGCAGGTCAAATTTGTTTCAATAGTGAAAAAAATTCTTCCTTCTTCTTAAGGAGAAGAAAAAATCAAAGTGGGAAACTAACAGCAGTAAAAAATGCAAGAAACTATAATAATCATCCCTACTACTTTTCCAGTTATTTATGAAAGAAATTTCAGATCAGCTATGTTGCAGTAAAAATATTTGAAATACAGTAATTTGAATAAGTTACACTGATTCGTTTCTTAATAACTATAGATTAAACAATAGAAATTTGAGCACAATACAGGGTGTCCATCAAGTCTGATAAATTCTCAACTCAATTCTCTTTCACAAACAGAATGCCTGAAACACAAATATAAAATGTGATAAAAAACTTGAATAAACATTAAATACAATAGAACAAATCTGAATAAAATATCTATCAATTGCATTTGTAATAAATTTTTTAAATGGTAAAGAGACTTTAAGGACATCCTGTATATCAATAGAACTGCCTTCATGAAAAAAAACAATATTTAATATATAGTCTCAAAAACTGTCTGCAACTTGAAGTTTTAAAATTTGTACAAAATTCTTGTTTCTCTCAGATAATCTAGAGTAAACCATTTTAGAGCCCCTCTAAAAAAACATTATTTTATGATCACATAAACTATGATTTTATGATCTATCAGTATCAGTGCAGATAAAGTGTGCTACATTGGGTAATTTTCACTTTAGCACCAATGATCTTCAATAATTTTCAATTCAATAATTCTATTGAAATTAATTAATTGTTAAATTGTTTTCAATTCATACAACCAGGAACAGGTAATGCATTATTTTCAGCATTAGATATCAAATTTAACAATCTGTAACTTAATATTTCATGTAACACAAGATTTTAAAACCAAATCTTACACAATTTTTTCAGCCATAAAATAAAATTTATTTCATCTGAGAAGACTGCTTCTACATCCATATCCTACACATTTTAAGAGCTTCAAAAATCCAGTTCTGAAACTATTGAGAAACATCTAATTTACAAAGGTGCCTTGAAAATTCTAAATCTCCATCACACTTAAATAATTCAGATAACTATGTCTTTAACTTTAAAAGTATTACTCCTACAAAGCAAAATAAATTCAAATATGCCAATTTTGAACAATTTATTCAACTTAAATAGTGAAAGGACTTTAAAATCATACTGACCAGTGCATTTTTCCTCGACACTAAAAGCTTCCTGCAGTCCAAGCACTAATATGTTCAACAACTTTCCTTGTTTACATCCCTCTATCAAATTTTCCTCTTTCGTAACCCAAAAATTAGGGCCAATTGAAGTTGGGTCTCTGTTACGACCTTACACTCCCTTGAAAACACACATACTATGGGATGGCAGACTCCAAGCCGATTAAAAGCAATCAAAACAATCCCGTTTATTCTTCTCAAAATTCAACAAGGTCATCCAGCTTCCCTACATTTCATCCACATACATTTAAGCATTCAAACTTAGTCAATATTATTTATCACACTGATATTATCCATATTATTTATACCTACTTGTACTCAAGGTCCACTTATCTTCTGATTCACACATTATCCAACTCGCTCACACTCACTTATCATACGCTCGTTCCCACGAGCGATTCTTCTCAATGAAAACAGCTGTTCTTGAATCATGTGCTGCGTGTAAATCCGTATGTACGGAAATTAATGGTATTTTTACTGTCATGTTGTAGAAGATTTTTCGTGTTAGAATTGAAAGACCTATGGATGATTGGTTATTGAGGAATAATGGAGGTGAAGAACTAGAGTAGAATTGCAATAAGTGGAAGACAGAAATTAAAAAATGAACAAAAGTATGATTTGAATAAATGGAAGCATAGTATGACTAGGAAGACTTCAACTTTTTATGTTCGTAAGAATGTGTCAAGGATTAAAATGTGTTTACATGGAAGTTTTGGCAGCAAACTCTTGTTTTGTGTCAGATGCAAGGCATTAAGTGTGAATAGGTGCACATAATGATGGGATGAGGGGAATTCAAGGTTATGTATGCTGTGTAACAGAGTAGAGGAGACAATTGAAAATCTGGTTCTATAATATAGTAAATATGAGTACGAGCAAGCGAGTTTTATAGATGTGGTTCGTGAGTAGTAAGAAGAGAACCAGTGAAATGGCAGATGTGTTGAAAAGGACTCCGGCATGAGCTATCTTGTAGGGTAGGATGAGGAATGTAATATGAAGTAGCCACCGTGGTCGAGTGGTCTACGTCCTGTGTTATGTATCAGGTCTCTGCTTCGTACAGAAAGACTGCGGGTTCGAAACCCGGTCATAGATACGAGTTGTTTCTCGTTTCGTGCCATGAGCTCGCACGTATCTGTAAGCCCATGGACACGCCCATCAACCTCTCGGGATCGTCGCATGGAGCTCACCATCACCCTTACTCTTAGAATGTCAACCTTAAGAATTTGAAAAACCAATGTACTAATGTCTATGTACTGTGTACTTGATTTGAAATAAAGTTGTTTGCTTGTTTTGTTTTTTATGACATGTGGATGCAGTAAAATATTTCTTAGCACATGCATGGAACACGAGATATTGATATTGAATAGTCAGTTTCCTGGACTAGAATGTGACTACCTGCCAAGTATGAGGGCTGTTTATGACGAGCTGGCTCTCTCAGTGATGCCCTCACTTGGCTGGTTCCTTTGCATTGAATGACTCAAGGTGGCCCTTGAGGAATTATTTCAAACGACCCTGGCTCACAGGAGAAAAACTCTGGGACACCACCCTGTTGTACGTGTGTGTATTAGAGAGAATTAAAGGCTGTTACAAAAGCCCCAGCCAATGCTGGCCCTAAAATCTAAGTCTAAGTTTATAACATAAATTAATATAGAATTTTGATAGAAATCATTTGCATAGCATTAGGTACAAAAATATAAAAATAACATACAAACTACCGAGCTGGGTGGGGTATACAATGCAATGTGATATTTAACGTAGTAGCCTAATGGGAATTCTTGAGTGTTTCAAATCTTAAAAATAGATATTGAATATTTTTTGACACAGTTTTTACTAAAAGATATTATTGAGAAATGTAGATACAGTGTGTAAAATCTCAAAGGTAAATAGAGTAATTTATGTTGGTTCACTGCAGTATCATTAACTTCCTTTGGTTGAAAATCTTGTTGTAATTAACTTACAAAGTGGTTTACACTACCACTCAATTTTCTATGTATATTATTGCCTCAATCGAAACTTTTTTGGCGGTTGCATGATCCCTTGCCTTTTTTATACCAGTCTGAAAAAAATTAGAAAAGATTTACTGCCCATCCCATCCAAATGTTTCAATCCCTTTTTAACCCTTTCGATCCGGCTTTTGCTCTCTGTTGGGCATATATGTCCCAACAGGATCGAAAGGGTTAAAAGGATTCTGCTCAACAGATAATTATAATATAAAATTTACTTCTGGTTCAAAAGATAAACTTCAGAAACGTATGCTTTCTTCTGCTATATATCACCATAGTTGGACACATTGTGCTTCTGAATTTATCTGTTTTACGTACGTCTGGAGCAGTGGTCTTCAAACTTTTATCCGCTGCAACCTCCTTTAAAAGATTTTATTTCTGTACGACTTTTTTAACTTTAGCAAAATGAAGAATAAAATATAAATGTAGCAGAAAAATTCAATGATCACAAGTGAATCAGGTCTCCTCTACAAAATACAAATTATTACATAAATAAGATAGGTATGATCCTACATTTCGCGACCCCCTTTGAATGGTCGCGCCACCCACCTGTGGGTCGCAACCCAAACTTTGAAGAGCACTTGGTCTAGAGTACTCGTTCGGGTGCAAGGCATGTTGGAAGAAGTTTTTTTTCACTTTACCCCATTTAATGCAACCTCCTTATTAAATTAAAAGATTTTAGAATAATAGCTTCTGGATCTCCTACTTTAGATCTACACATTTTAAAAGCTTTCTGCATTTTACGAGACACATGACATGTAAATGACTTGAATTTTCCAATTTCATGTAATTTTTTTCATTTTTTATATGTGGGTAATACCTCATACAGTCGTAAACCTCATTTAATTCAAAATTCTCTTACCCTTCTTAATGAATTCTAGTCATTAAAATGTTTGAACGAGGAATGGCTTCCCTTATGTTTTTTAGTAAAATTAAGGTAATTTTGAATTTTCAAATCCAAGTTTTGATTGCCATCAAACTTCCATGGACGTACTCCCTTCGCAGTTAAGCCATCACTTGTAACGTACTTTTAAACATTTTTAATTCGCCATGAATTATACTATTAAAAATTTTCAAAATTCTATTAAATCAGTAATGACCATTCTCGTTGAACAAGTTAAGCCAACTACGCGAGACCACCGAGTGTATGACTATTTCTACCACGCATCTCAATATTGTTTGGTTTATATTATTATCAGATAATAGAGCTCCACTCGTCACATATCTAGAGATAAGTTGTACCCAGCAGGAGTTCGGCACAGATTGTGATTCTGAGAGTATGTACGCAGCTACCTCAGCACTTATCTGCTTGTAGGCTCGTGCCGACACACGACAAAACGTCTTTGTTTTCCCTTGTGACTTAATTACAAAACTGCTCGCTTCAAATACCTCGGTTTTAAAAAGCAGACAAAAATGCCCAATTGCTGATATAATTAAGTTATTGAATTATATTTTATTATAAGCGATATAATACAGTAAACGGTAGCTTAATAAAATATGTGGGTGGAGTTTACAATACAACTTTATACAGTAGAACCACTGAACAACAAACCAGAAAGCATTCCTTTCTTGGCAGAAAGCTCCCAATTTCAATGTTATTGTCTGCCCTCATATAGAAGTAATTTTTGATCGAAATTATCAAGTTTTCTCTCATTACTGTTTTTTTAATGATTACACATCCATCGATCTATTTTTTTACTTTAATATCCATTCACATACTCATTTTTATCTAACTATGAGTGAAAATTTTCAAATTTCATGCTGGAGCTCAATAGATGGTTCCAGTTTTAGTTCGCTGTTAAGAAGGCTTCCCTTGTTTAGGAGTCGCACTTTAAAAAAAATCGTCATTGGGAGTCCCTCATTGAAACTACTATTGTATTTCATTATAAAGACAATGTAAGAACAAATGATTTATCATTTTTAGGTCAAATAGCATACACCTGATGGTCCATATAGAGCCGAGAGCTATAAATACCTGTTCATAAAACTCCGAAGTTGGAAACGGGGATTCCCAACCATCTGTTCTTGCACCACCACTGATGAATATATTGCACAAGGCAACAATTTTTTTCCATATGTTTCCTTGACTTCATAAATTAAATCTGAATAATTAGGTGTGAGAAAAGCAAATTTGACAAAGAAAAGAACCTATTAGCTCTAGTTACTGTGATGTAAAATAGGTAAAAATATTCTATTTTACCGTATTAAAAGAAAACAATACCTTTTAATTACACATACCAATAACATTATAAGTACATTTCAGATTTCTACCATGACACTAACATTTTAAAAGTTCTACATTGATGGATGAATACCCGTCAGGTGTCTCAGTGTAAAAAGAATCACGTGATGGCTTTATGAGATCGTTTAATTTTGGTTTGCCTCTTCCAAATGAAATCCAGAGCATCCCTACACACAGACTGGCAGTAATTTACAAGCATAGCTTCATTCCATCGGTCATGATATTTTTCTATCATTACACCAATACCCTGATGGAATCTCTCTCTCCCTGTTCCTCACTGAGCGGTTCACAACAAGGATGGAAAAGTGTAAGTGGGAGTGCAGAAAATGAATTTTAAGGGACATATTGCATCAGTTTTGATGGTATTTTCTTAAAAGTACTGCTACTAACTGAGTGTAGTTGCTTGAAAGTCAATACTGGTGCTGACTCGGAACACATATAAAATTGAAAGTTAAGCTTGATGAAAAATAGACCCAACACATAACAAAGCTAACTACTGTGATTATGCTGCTCAAACCTTTGAAATGATCACGTCCGGAAATTATAAGTGGAAAATGTTTCAGCACGCGCCAAAACTCAACGAGAATATGAATTTCCAATTAGTGTTTCTGCTATTCATCTTTCTTAGGTTAGTCTGGAGATTATATCACCCAGTAGGGTGATTTAATTTTTCCTTCGAAAAAATTATAAAATGTATTCCAATACACAATGAAGGTGCAAAACTAAAAGACAGTTACGATAATTAAAGCCTGCAAAAGGGAGAATGCTCTGTTGACTGCAAAACAAACAAGTATCCGTAATCAAAAGACCAGTATTATAAAATATATAAATGTACACACACATATGCAGACTGGTAGTCAAAAATTTCTCCATTCCTTTTACTGGTTGCCAAGTCACTAGTTGCTGGAAAACATAGTATAATAATATTTAGAATAGGTAGAAGTTTCTAGGTTCAGTTTACATGCATTTACTCACTATAAAAATGAACACCAAGACCGCAATAGTTATTCGAGTTGCGAGTAAATGGTAGACGTTAGATTTCTCGTCTTGTATTCTGTGACTGTTCAGAAATGAAGTCTGGGAAATGGAGCCTACATTTCTACATGAGGGAATGGTTTGTAGTTTTTGCTTCAAGAATTTGAGGACTTTCTGCCTCTTTTTTTCTATTTTAATTAGCTACGCACGCAGTCCTGCTTTA
The DNA here is from genome assembly GCA_006783055.1 of Trinorchestia longiramus. NCBI lineage: Eukaryota > Metazoa > Arthropoda > Malacostraca > Amphipoda > Talitridae > Trinorchestia > Trinorchestia longiramus. Next base: position 50,555 of record VCRD01003111.1, read on the forward strand.
CTGACAGCCTCGGTACGGGCACCCATACACCTACAGGCAAAAGAACTAGAGAAACGTCCGACCCCAATCGTGGATGAAAATCAAATAGTTTTTGAAGAAAAATAATTGTTTCTGAGAATACATACTGTGAATACTACATACTGACCTATTGAAATTGCCCGTCGTCAAATTAGAACCCAAAAATGAATATTACGCAAATCGTCCAACAGCATAAACCAATTACAAGTTATTAGAGCTGTGATAAGCAATCCGGAGCCCCAAGTCTTTGGATTTACGCATGTTATGACCCACAATAACAACGTGGATAATATGATCACGTTACTTTATTAATCTCCTAATTCCTTAACTTTGATGTTTAGGGTCTAATGAAATTTATGATATAATGAAGCGATAGCAAGAAGATATACATCGAAATCTAAAGTACCAAGGTCTTCTGTTCGTTAATTTAGCTAGGCAACGACGGTCTTGGCTACGTTTCTTAAACATGTCAAATTATTTTTTGTATAGTATGCGCTTCTGTCTCTCGTAATAGTGGCATCCACCCAATTATACCGTGGGTATGGGGGCGGGTGTTAGTATATCAGTACAACGTTCACGATGTTGGCGCCTAAAGAACGCGAGTCATAAACAGTGCAGCGTTTACGATGTTGGCGCCTAAAGAACGCGAGTCATAAACAGTGCAGCGTTTACGATGTTGGCGCCTAAAGAACGCGAGTCATAAACAGCGCAAAGTTTACGATGTTGGCGCCTAAAGAACGCGAGTCATAAACAGTGCAGCGTTTACGATGTTGGCGCCTTAAGAACGCGAGTCAAACAGTGCAAAGTTTACTAGACTGGTGCCTAAAGAACGCGAGTCATAAACAGCGCAAAGTTTACTAGACTGGTGCCTAAAGAACTCGGGTACAGAATATGTGAACATTGAAAACTGAAAAATAATAGGAAACTGAACCTTTCGTCCTTTTTTGAGTAGTATGGATTTTTATTAATTATGATCAATTTAAGCTAAACGCATCATAATTAGCAACTGCATCGCATAGAGATGCCTCTCCTGGAAATAAAGAAGACCAATTGGTTTGATAGCCTCATTCTATTCTATAGCCTCATTCTATTCTAAGAGCGGCGTACAGGCACGGCAGCAGCTTGAAAAAAAAAATGATATCCACGGTTTTGTGGTCCCACAACGGCCGTTATTATGGGAAAAATAAATTTGAAGGGAAATTATGAAACAATTTCATCGTACAGTGACTCAATACGGTGGAAGTCGATTGTTCTACATGTTGACAACCTAACTGGACCACAACTATGTTTCTGTAGACCATATTACCTTCATATCGATCTCAATAATATTGACCCCGATAGTGATCTTTCAACTCGTGATCGAGATCAATTAGAGCATCTTTGTGTTTCTTGATTTTTATACATTTAGTTAGTTCTCTTCGGACCTAAGGTGGCCCCTAGAGATTTTTATACTTAAAATATATAAATTGCGATATATTTTCTAGATCGTGCTCTCCTTCAAGTCAAAGTTGTGTGGGTTGACATCTTGGCTGCGTTATTGAGGATAGCTGCCGTGACTCCCAAAACTTTTGGCTGACATTTCAAAAACAAGTTTTAAGCAATCCCCGAACAAAGCTTTCAAAATGGGAATTTCCACAGCATAATTAATTCAGTACATATCAATGTGTTCTTGGTTTCATCTTGCAGGTTAATTACTAAATCAAGCTCTGCTGTGAAATTTCGATACCATAGAAAACGGATTTTTCGCTAGTGGCGTCTTCGGCCTTGTGGCATGAAGCGCCTCAATTGAAATTAAGAAAACTTATACTTTTGACAGCGAAAATTCATGAGAACAGCGGATGTTCAGAAAGCTGAAGACAGTGAGATGAGCTTTTGGATGTTTTAGTAAAGGTAGTAATCAATACCAAACAAATGGGAAAAATGAGATCAATGACTCTACATACGAGTAAATTTTTTTCAGTCGTCTACATCACGATTTATAAAATTTCATAAAATTGTAAACCAAATGAAAGGAAAGGCAACAGGTTGATAAATATTCGTAAACTAGTAGACCTGCAAGTGGAAATATTTACGAGTGTTCATTAATTTATTTCACTTGCAAGTCGAAATCGCTTTTTCGAAGGAGTTTCCATATTGAAGAGGACGAAAACTAATAAAAACAAAATTACATTTTTGTATTAATCTGGCACCTATGGTATCTACAATACAAAGCTTAATATACGTACCTACATGTATAGCCGTTCCATTGAACAATCAATACTTGTCCTAAGATACACATCTTGTTTGAACTCCTTAGTAATGGCTTATTTGAAATTAATTTACTTATCTAATTCAGCACTGTTGGGGCACAGGAAATATATTTTAAATGAATAAATAAATGAACATATGATTGCGTTTACTATCTAGCATAGACTGATAAAGAAGGTCCTTATGAGTATCTTACATTCTGCTTGCCTCCACTTCAGTCCAGGGGTCAAGAAAAACATTGTACGAGTTCCTGAGATGTCATCGAGGTAGAATTTTATCTATTTTCAATTCAGAATATTTTATGATTATTTTTGAAGCGCTTTTGGTTCTCGAACTACGAAAACATTTGCTGAAATAGAGGAAGAATTCTGTCATGAACGTCATAATTAACGAGTTTGCTTGTTTCAATTGTAGACAAAAGATGACAAAATAATTGAGATTCTGGCGTCAGTAGAAATTTTCCAAGAATGAATTCCACTATATAATAATACAGTTTGTTGCTTGCTTGGTCCGTCTTTCTGTCACGCTCTTAAGAATTTAGATACGAGAAAATTCGGTAGGGTATACATGTATTGTAAGCATTATTTTGTGGATACCAAAAGGTGCGTCCACCAATGTGTAAACTCCTTCGCAAAGTCCACGTCCACTGGCAAATCAAACAAAAATATGCAGTAACAAACACGTGAATTTTTTCATGTGTGGATCTATTAGTATTCAATAATACAGACAAAAAGTTCTTCGGAATAAAGTTGGCTAAGATGCGACAGCAAATTTCCGCAATATGTCAGCGCAAAAAATAAAATTTTACTTATTACTTCTCTAACGAAAAACACTCATTTTCTGAAACGTACAAAGAATTAAGTGCTTGCAAGTGTCAGCAAATGGGCGCTCTGGCGAGTACCCTACTGACAATATGACAGCTCTGGTAGCAGAACAATAGCAGTTCAAAGTTACAATGTTCCATATCATAGCTTGATAAGGGACTGCCTTTGGCTTATTCTTGATACCAGACATGCTTGAGCTGAAAAATGCCGTTATTGCTCATTAAGCATACGACCATTTTATCAGACTATTTATCTTTAAAGCTGAAAGGGATTCATTCTGTCAGAACGATAACTTAATGTAATTTAGGGATTACGTAATTTTGTATAAACTTTGCCTAATTGTTTTCGCTATCAACAAACACTTATCAGGCTGAATTAATTTCCTTCGTACAACCACAATGATCAACTTGTTTTCTTTATCACGGATGCCAAGTCATCCAATGACTTTGCTCGAAGGTTTTCTGAGGGGCATATTGAGAGTGTGTATTCTTTTTATACTCTCATAGAGATGAGGCAGTCAAAAGCACTGCTCGGTAGGTGGATCGGTACCAGTAGGAAAAATTTGAGGGAGAGTTTGGCACAGGGTGTGCTGAAGTATAGGGGTGAAACGGAAAGGGATACGAGGAGAGGAATAGAAATGAGCGCTCTGCGCACATGTATTGAGTGGTGGGGGTCTGTCCATGGGGTTTGTTTTTGTGGGTGGTCTCTATAATGAGTTAAGTGTTGGTTTTTCATTGTTAATTGGGGTTAGTGGTGCTCTGGTTGGGCTGCGCACTTAAATGTTATTGGATAGTCGTGCAATTTCAGACTGTGGTTGTAGCCGATTGAGGCTTACGTATAGTTGACGTTTGTGTTTGTTTTGTTACCCTGGAGGGGAACTGGTGCTAGGTGCGGCGGTGTGGGATGTCATGTGGGTGTCATGTGTATTTGGGTGTCGGAGGGGGCCGAGTATTTTTGTTTTCGAGCTTGGGAAAGCTCTGTGTGGTATGTGTCGAGTTTCGTGTGGAAATGTGAGGTGTTGGTACAGATGTGGGTACATGTTTTCAATGTTATTCCAGATCCTCTTCGTGTGTTCATGTAAAAGAGTGTTGATGTGCGGGGTAGTTTAGTTTGGCGGTGTAATTGGGCTGACGTGTTGAAGTTGTGCCATTCTGCATTTGTGATGAATCGTGTGGCTTTGTTTTGCACACGTAGTTTTGAAATGGAGGTTGGTGTTAATGTGTAGAGTGGGATGACTGGGTAGACGAGGGCTGACCGTACGACGCACTGCTCGAGAAGGCGTTGTTTGGTTAAGTCATCGGTCAAGTAGAGTCTCGTATCATGGATACGACGTGTCGACAGACGACTGGCAAAGGTTATTTACCCCATACTAAAATGTATGAAAATTGCCAGATAGAGTCAACATGAACGACAGAATAATGTCCGCCTTTTCCCCACTGCACACAAAATGCACTTTAGCCTAGTTTCAGAGAAAAATAGTGCCGAAAGTTTTATATTCGTTGGTGAAATAACGCTTCCATACCCGGACTAATTGGAACATTAGCCAGGAGAAGTATGCGATGCAGTGGGAAAAGCAAAAGTTAAAAAATCAATAAATCCTCTGTCCTAGATCAATGATTACATAATTCGGTATGCTTGACTTCTGAACGTTTAATGCTATCTGAATATTGCACTATACAAAAGCCTCGAATTTTATGAACTCTATATTGTCATTAGTACAGAAAATATCAGGCAAGAAAATACCTATTACAATTCAGAAACGCAGAAAGACGAATTACATGTTATGCAGATAAGGAGATAAAAATTTCTAATTCGCTCGGGCTCAGTGAAATAACATTTTCTTACGAAATCTCTTCTTATCAGCTATGGCTTCAAGTCAACCTTGACGTTATACAGGATGACCCGATAACAAAGATCAACCAAAATTTTATTACTACTATTATTTATTGGCATCTAGAATACCAATTCTATGCAAAAGGTCGATATAGATAAATAAGAACATCTATTATATGGATGCCATTGGTATTCTATATACCAATGAACAATAAAAATAAAATTTCGCTTGACATTTTTTGGGTTATGCTGTATATAAAAATTAAGTATTACTTTCCTACTGCATTCGTAAGCACTTATGTTATTACTCACTAGATAGGCTTACCCCCTTAAAGATTTGCTGACAGTTCTCTTCATTCTCGCGCGCATGAAACCATTTCTAAACAGAGGGTCTTAAAAGTACAGTATAGTACAGTATGTTGAGTTGTTCCAAGTACACAACTTATTTTTTAGCTGTTTTCCTCAATTTGAGCTTTCTACTCTCATCTCGCACCTATGAACATATCTTCCTCCTTTATTCCACCACCTAGCCCTACTTTCTAATACGATCCAATAATTCGTTTGTAGTTTATCAGTGCGCTGAACTTTCCGACTACTTTCCGAAAAGTTGCCCAGGCTAATGAGCTACTAGAAAACCCCTTGAATTGATATGAAAGAACAAAATTCAGCATGCATATTCTTTCTCCTTGCTCTTCTTATCTGAAAGAATTAACAGCCCCAGAAGCGTAAGTTACACAACACGGCTTGGATGGGAAAACCCCACGATTACGCACGATTTCTACGTCAGTTGGTTACTTCAAGAACGAATTAATCGTTCCTACTTTCTAATACTAATTTGTTCTACGATCGTTTGTTGCTAAAAACAAAAATTTTCAATAAATCAGAGTATGAATGAACTACTCTAAATAAATATTAGAAAAACAAGGAACAAGCTTCGTTGCTAAGCGTTGCAAAATTTTGAGTTGTGTACAATTTAATTTCGTAAATAGAAACTCCAGTAGTTTAGAGTTAACATGGTTAAATTCATTTCTTCTGATTAAGAACTCAGATGCCCTCAGGCCCAGGATGGACCAATGACTGTATCCTCGGAATAATAAAAAATCACAGAATTAGAAGACTCATGTAGGCAATCTTATAAGTGATGTCCATGAAAAATTGGTGATCCCAACATGAGAAAAAAGGAAAGAGATACAGTCAGAAGTAGGAAAATGCAATAAGATCGATGCAAATTAAAACCATGGTTCAACAAGGTTCTCGAGACTAATTAAAGTATACCAGCATACTGGATTATCTGCGCATTTCTTGTCTTCAAAACAAACCAAATTTTCCTCTCCAAAAACCATCAAAAACAAACAATCTAACTTTGCCTAGCTCTATAAATAGGGGGATCTGTGGGGAATTAGTCTATACCTGAAAATGACAGTTTTGTAAAATGATTCAGTTTGTGAATGTTTCTCTATCCGTGTTTACGATGCGAAAACTGCTTGAGCCAAAACTTCAGCTTTTCGTACGTTTTTCATCTTCTATGATATAAAATAAACTTATCATAAAAATACACAGTAATTATTGATCCCTTCTACTGAGACAGCATTGATGTATAACGTGGACATGCACCAGATCATGACAGTCTTGTTTAGAGGCCTACGCACATGCGCACCTGTAGCAGATTATTACGGAAATCACAACCGTTACGAATGACTTGCAATGACATCCGTTATACGCCAACGCAGGTTTCTTAAGGTGAAGTTCGTAGTATCCAAGCTTTAGTTTCAAACAAATGACTCAAACAAATACATACATTACAAAAATTTGGGAAGAATGTACAAAACATAGTCTACACTAGAAATACAGTTTGTTAGAATTTTAAAATAGAAACTAAACAACATAACAAACCTGAAATTTAAATGTTTAAACTTTATACATATGTATTTATATCACTGATTTTTCATGGAACCTTCAAACCCACATTTAAAAACATTTAATTCACGCTTTAATATGAATAAAGTGTTCGTTCAAACACTGGTCGGAATGTTCATCTCCCGAGTTTTTGTACTTCAAGTAAACTAAGGCATCGATAGGAAGTAGAAAGTTAACCGTAGTGTGGTGTTCATATTGTTGTCGGTCAGCCAGTGTTAGTCGGTCTGAAGGACCAGTTGCATTTTGTGTTTTTAATGCCTCACATTCAAACACTTAATATTTTTAATGTCTCACTTAGAATACACAACAGATGCTTAGTTCATTCCAATTTCATTAGTGTAAACAGTAAAATGTTAGCAGTAAAATTGAAAACAGGTCCCGAACACCACCCAAGGGTTAAATGAATGCTTGACACAACTGGCAGCGCTGCCGTGGAAGAGATAGCGGTACGCGGCCGGTGAGGCAGTTATGTCTCGATTTGAAGCTCTCCCATACGAGGCTCTTGATGTGTCAGCTGTCCATGACGTGAAATTGTGGAACGGTTAATGGTGGCGGTCACCATCAGTGCATGATGGAGAGTCACCACTAGTTCTACATCATGGGGAGCCCTCATTAGCTCTGAATCATGAGAGCTGCCACCAGCGGTACGTAATGGGTGGTTAATACAAGTCTGTAGGTGGTGGGTTTCCACCACTTGCCGTAAATGAGTCGTACTGCTGATAAGCTGGACATACATACATATGATGTCTAGCCACCACCAACCCTATATGATAAGATCCCACTGGTATTGTACTCTGACTGGACACTAGCAGCGGCACGTCACGGCAGCGACCATGGGATAAATTTCATTACCAGCACACAGCTTCTGATATTAGGTACCAGTCGCGTTACTCACAGCTTTTGATACACAGAAGGTATCACTTGAGAGGTACCTAGGATGAAAATCTTTAATGCTTCAAAATTTGTTGTGTGCACTCGAAAGATCATAAACCACGTCCAATCCTGACTGCTCCAACGTGTTCCCTGATGGTGCACGTAGGAATGAGAACCAACATGACAGCTAAGGACACGCTTCGGTTCACAGGCGGTTCCTGCGTTGAGTGTGCAATGTGGATCCGATCAGTGCTGGCTGGGCTGTGGTGGGTGGAGAACTCGGTTGTTGGATGCCGTAAAGAGTTTTCCGCAGAATTATACAGTAAAATAACAGCAATGATGCTCATCATTTGGAAGGAAAACAGATAGAAAGTATTTATAGTTATTCGAATACTCTCCAGTCGTAAATTGAGTAATGAAATCCAACATACTACTAAAGTAGACCAATGTGTTCAAATGAATATCGAAGCAGTAAATGTCTTTTAAACCTGAACCGATCATGAAAATGAGGGAGTGTAGAAACACTTTCATCCTTATGTAACCCAATGCATAAAATTGACCTATGATCATCAAGAAGATATATATGCATGCAAGTAGAAACTACAATTTTGATAAATCACGTGAAGTGATATATGCGTGAGAGGTATACTGGTGTCTGGTTGAGACGTAAAATGTCCTTTTCCTGTTTCAAAATTACGAGCCCCAAAGCATTTGATTTGAATTGCTTTTTATTTCATTTTTAAAAGAGTAACTCCATAAACTGTGAAGGCATTTGAGGTGAATAAACGGATGTGCTTTTTCTTGTGCTGTAATGAGAATTTCGCAATAGCTTTTCTTTGTGTAGTAACGATATGGAGAATAATTCATGAGGAATTACACAGCTTACTGACGTAGCGCAGAAACAGAATGTTTCTAAAGAGTAGTTAAATATTCGCATCCCTTTAACACTTGCAAAAATAATGCTAATTATGTAAAAAATTAAATTACTTAAATTGAATATTTTTGGTTTAGATTTTTTCTTTGATTTATTTCAGCGGGAAAATACAACATGAAAAGCATATAAACTCAATATGATTAAAAGCGGATGCCATCGAAAAAGTTATTTGAAACACTACACGCTGTGTATGTTTTGCATCTCAATAATCTTGATGGCTTATTTCAACGAAATATCGAATAGTTTTTCAACGACAACTTGGAGAAAAAGCATCACACCGGAAATGAATGCTGAACAACAAATTACGGGTCACGTCGGAGAGCTTCGCGTGGCTATGAACCAAGACAAAAATTGCAGAGAAAATATAAATTTTCTCGTTGCTGTTATGTCAAGTCCAATCGATTTCGCAAGACGAAAAATGATACGAAGAACGTGGGGAAGACCCTCAGAACTTGCAGTTGTACAAGCAAGTCTTTTATTTTTCGTGGGAAGAAGCACGTCTAAGAAAGTCCAAGTCCGCACTGAAGCAGAAGCGGCTATTCACAGAGATATCGTGCAGCTTGATTTCAAAGATGATTATGACTATCTTTCTACGAAAACCATATACATGATGAGGTGGTTCACACAATTTTGTGTGCACGCCCAATGGTTTGTCAAAACTGACGTAGATGCATTATGGAATCTGTATCTTTTGAATTCAGTTCTTTCGAGTCAAAATAAGCAAAAAACTCTCGATGAGTACAGACAATTTTGGCTTCGAATAAAAGAAAAAGGCAATATTAAGAGCTTCACAGAAGTAAACTCACTAAATCATCAAAAAATGCTGCAAGCTGCAAAAATAGTTCCGGTTGACGACAACCTGACAATTTCAGAAACAATTGTATCGAAGCCGAAAAATACTCTACATATCTTAAAGACCCATGGATCAACGACGAAAATCAACCGGAAACAACCATACCCGGAATGGAAAAATTCAAATTCGAGTTCAGCCGTGCATCAACAGAAGGGTTTAGAAGGAAAAATTCCTGAAATAATTTGCCCAAAAGCAAAAGGACTGATGGTCTGCCGAAAACCTGAGTACGACCGCTGCGAACAACGGTATGTTGTGACAAAAGAAGAATACTCTTCAGAATTATATCCTCCTCATTGCCACGGATTTGGATATGCAATACACACCCAAGTGGTTAGGAAAATTCTTCATGAAGACCAAGAAAGAGTAAAGAAAGGATTGCCAAGATTCAGAATGGAAGACGTTTATATCACTGGAATGCTGTTAAATAACACTACGGTGAAGATTTTTGATATATCGTAAGTATAAATGATTTTAATATTTTTCCAGTAAGAAAGTGGCAGGAAATGCAAACATGGACTGGAGTGGTTGATTTACGACAGTGTATTTGATCGCTCGAGAAGCTTTCAGTTTTTTTCTGAGGCCCAGAATGTGCAGGGAATGTCAATTTAACGTACACACTTCACTACTGCAGCAAGACGAGATTATAAACCTGTATAAGGAACTATTCCTAGAATGCTACCTCTCGATCTAGTCCAGATTTTTGGGGTAAAGTCAGTATACACTGTATGTACGAACACGTAGAATCAGTACTAAGACACAGGTTTTGAACACACATTGTACGAATTTCCTTGCTTCTCATCAATAGTGTAGCCTTTTCCATGTTATCTTCAATAGAAGAAAGATTTTAGTATGATATAAATAAATCACTGCGTGATATTACCAGTTAAAAACACTCGTTACTAGAAGCCCTGGACTTCTTACTGGCAATAATTATTATTTTATAGCGTTTATACACTTCATTCATGACAACAAATTATTTGCACAAGAATTTGACAAATTATATTTCTGGTTTAACCACCTTGGCCACAAAAAAAAAGAGTTCTCGGTAGCGTTGCACAGTATTAAGAGGCAGTCATCTGGTTTTAGGGTGGTGCATCTTTGAGAAAATAGGAGCAAGAATCCGAGTTCTCAGCATGGTATTCTCATCACTGGGAGCCACATTTCGTATAATACTTGGGGTGGGCCCAAGGTTTCAACGTCCCACTCCTGCTGATACCTCAACCGGCATCAATGAGGTGCGCTAGACCGCGTTTCGGCTTTGTTCACCCACATCAGACGTCATACATGGCTTGATGAAGTCCACATTAAGGAAAGTAACATTTCCAAAGCCACAATTAGGCTTACATAATGTCTGTAGTAGCTTGGAAACTCTGACGGTCATTATATTATGTGGTGGAAGGCATTTTGTTTGAGGAACTTCTAAGATCCTCGAAATTCCAGTTGCCTACCATCACCAAGATGGCCACTCAGATCAGCTGGAGAGCGTCCACTGAAATAGAAGTTTCTGGCAGTATTATAGCTCAGAAATTCAACGAAGACATGCTGCACTTGAGTGGCATACCGTAATTCCCACATTTCATCGCTGCCCGTCGTTCTACCAGGTGTCTATGAGTGGCATGCGTGTGATCTATACGTAGGCGACAGAACCAGATTTCCCAAGGGGAATTTCACTAATCAATATGAACACCCAATATAAATACAAAACCTGCTTCTTCATAAGGTGTTTGGACCCCACACTCTTGTACTTTTTCTTCAAAATAAGCTCGTTCAAAATCTTGCATCATGTCAGTGTTCGGGCATTCCAAGGGCAGTGCTGAGAAGGATTTTTTCAACAGAGTACTTTCTTAAAACTTTTTTAAAGGCCACTAATTTTCCTAACACTTTCCGTACTTGTATTCACTATATTCTGAATGTGGTAACAAGATCCTAATGTTATTATCAAATTGAGTTGCCGATTCATCTACCCCGTCATAGCTTACTTGCACAAAACGCCCAAAATTCATACGTTACAATACATTGCGGATCTCACATTCCCAGGAGAAAGTTCCTTTAACACGTTGACTCCGAAGTGGTACGTATGTGTACCACTGAGGTTCGGTTCTGTAATTTTTTCAGATCCTTCTAGTGACTATGCGTACAAAGTGAAGTTTTACACCAATCAGGCAATCGGAGTCAACGTGTTAAGTTTATCTGCTGGAATTCAAGAGGCTAAGCGAGCTCTCTCTTTACAGAGGAATGACGGCATCGTCGCCACGGCGGTGGCATCCCGGAGCCGCGCTACTCATTCACGGACCCCAGCGCAACCTCGGCGCCGGAAGTGCCCGGCTTTTGTGGGAAAATATGAAGTACTTGCACATGCTCGCACCTGTCTAGGATCGTAGCGTCTACAACGGTTCTTGCATGACTATAATATTTGTACTAACAATCAGAATGAAAAATTATGATGGTATGAACAACAATAATGTCAGCATAAATGTCAATGATAGTTATGACTTCAACTCAATTTTTGCGATTTTATCGTAATGCTGAATTTTTCTTGTACAAAATTAAAATTTCTGCAAGGCTGTATTATTCATGTACTGTACTTACACTGTAATTCTTTTTATCAACTTACTAGTATGTTGCTTATTGACAATCAAGTACTGCTTCAGCCCGCACATATTTCTTTACAGAAGGTAGCATATTTTCAAAGAGAGTTTTAATTTTGCCGCTCTCATTTGAATTTGTTATGAGATTACCCGGCTTATTCCTCATACATGAATACAGCAGTTGCGTATAACCTACGGCGCAAATTGAGTACAGAAATCCATGACAAAATATACAAATCCCCTTACATATTCTTCACAGAGTGGCGTTCTTATCAGTGCTGGCTCTATTCTTATGAAGTCTAAGCACTCTCTGTAGAAGCACTACAGACACACCGACAGTCAAAGGTTGCTCCTAAATTATAAGTATAATAGTATGTAAAACAAGTATATGTAAATAATAGCCCCGAGACCCAATATATGCTACAGCATATTGGGTCCTTTCGTTGTGGATGAATAATATGGCTATGCTTTTTACTATTTATCAAATACTGATGGAACAGATTTATTTTAAATTACTGTAAGAAGTTTTTGTCCTCACCAGTGTTTAAAATACATACTATTTTGCAACACACAGTAGCTCGAGGTTCAATCAGCACCTCAATGCTTGAGCTGGAAGACAGAAAGAGATGTGCAAGGAATGCCACTCCATAAATTAATATATAGGGTGTCTCAAAAAAATGTACTCACCCTTTAACCGTTGCTAACATGCTGTCTTCTTTGTGTTGCAGGTGTGAGGTTCGAACCTTTGCGAACACGATTCTTTAATCACATTTAATCATGTTCGCAAAGGTTCGAACCTCACACCTGCAACACAAAGAAGACAGCATGTTAGCAACGGTTAAAGGGTGAGTACATTTTTTTGAGACACCCTGTATTTCCTCAAAAATCTACTTTATTCCTTTCTATGTCAGGAAATGACATGGTTTTGTATTTAGCGTCGTATTTTAACACATTTTTATTATAAATAGAGAAAAATCGTAGTATTGTTCTGAAGACTTTAGTACAGAAGGTTCTTTATACCCGGTAATCTCCACGACAGAGAAAGAGAGAGAGAAAAAAAAGATAGTAGAAGATGAAAGGAACACAAATAGGCTTAACACCTCACGCATACGTAAAAATTACTGTACAATTCTTGAAAAATAATTATTGTACTGAAGGAATGAAATCGTTTTGTTGCACACGATTATTTTGCTATGTTGCACACAGTTATTTTGCTATTCGGGATTTATAACAGCAGCAAAATCCGTTGTCGCTGTTTCTGCGGTGAGTTGTTGGACAAATACTTCACAAAGATTTTAAAGCTTCCTGACGAAGACAGACTATCAGCATACTCCCACTCACCGAGAACAACTGAAGGGTGGAAAGCACTAGTGGACTACTTGCATTTTTTCCCATGGTAAATATAATATATTTTCCACGGGAAAAAATGCAAGTAGTCCACTCCCGTGCTGTCGCTAACACAGCGCAGACAGAGGCGATTACAATCCAGTAGTTTACTATATGAAGGGTGGACAGCACTAGTGGACAACTTGCATTTTCTCCTGTGGGAAAAAATGCAAGTAGTCCACTAGTGCTTTCCACCCTTCAACTGAGGAACAACTGACCTACAACATGAGAAACGACTCAAGACTTGTTTTAAAGGACAATCGTCCTTACAGCAGTCCGATGATTCAACTTTTTAGTTAATATTCCTGAATTCAAAACTGGTTAAAAATAAAAAGAACGCCTTTATGTATAATTCAAAGTAAATAATCATGCAAGCTGAACCTCTGATGAGTTAGGTGGTATAAATCAAAATGTTTAGCGTTTTAGCTTTTCGCTTCTTGAAAAATTGAAAAATCTACAGAGTAATTATTAACCAGAATTCTATTGATATAAATAAGTCAGAGTGTTTCTTCGAAATTATCATGTTTTTCTTTCGAGTATTTTCTGCGAAATTTAGTATAATGATTATAAACTTTGGCTCCTGAATGACCTCAGATCGTTATCATATCTTTTTTATCTCAAAGTCACCTGCAATCAACTGATATTTACTTAGCCCCAGACTTACTATTTATTCCTCTAGAGCAGGGGTTCGCAATCTGGGGCACATGTACCCCTAGAGTTGCATTTGCTAATTTACGGGGGTATATTTGATTTTAGTTTATCATTCCTGAAACCTGAGAGTTCTATTAAAAATTCAGTGGAATTTTATTTTCCTGCTCACCTTTCTATCATAAAAGTTCAGGGGTACATGCTCATCTGTTGAAGTGCTGAAGGTGTACAAGGTCAGAGGAAGGTTGGGAACCCCTGTCCTAGAAAATAAAGTTGCCTCTGCCGAGTTCTGTGCTGTAACCTGTTCACACCGTTTAACTATTCTCACAAAACAAATGTTATCGATGTTGACTCACAAATTAGCCCAGTAAATGTTGCTCGAGCTCATCGTATCTCATGTTCTTGATAGCAATAAACGTATGTGTCCCCATTTGAATTCGGTATACTACTGGTTGAATACATGAACCTGAGTTCAGGAAAGTCTATGATAAAACTGCTGTCTTGCTGCCTCAGGTTGACCTTGTAGGTCAAGTTGACTTAATAATGGCCCTCAAGTTACTCAATCCTGTTCGTTCATTGCAATGGTCATTTTTTGCATGTTGGTCAAGCAAAACAAAAAAAAATAATTTAACCTACCCCGGTGGCATCTTAACCAGTTTCTCTCCATAAATATTATACATATTCATTGACTTATCAAAAATATTAATTCAGGTACTTTCAACATCAAATTTTAAAAGTTTCCCGCTTAAATTCAAATCCTTATTCATGCCAAATTGCATAGCACATTGTGATAATTCTAGAGATTGTTGATTGTTTGAAATAGATCGTAGTAAAATAAAATTTATGCAAGTAGAGTACATTTTCCCCATACTCGGTTTTCATATCTCTAGAATCATACACGATATTCTAACAATTTCATCAGGTTACCATTTCTACTGATGCGATGAATTTCTCTTTGATTCATTATTGCAGAACAAATCTTTGTACCTTGAGACTGATTTTAGACAAAAATATTTCTTCCGTAAAGAACTCAAATCATAGAAATTTAACACATTTTCTATGGGTTTTAAAATGATTTTATTTTTTGAAATTGCTCATTAAATGTCCCACTAATGATGCAAGAACGCTAGCTGCATGCATGATTACCTATGTAAAAAGTTCCTCGCGTAATGATATTGCACCTCAATCTCCATAAGTCACGTTTTCTAACTCTAAAAACTAACGTTCGTGGAGATGACAGGACGTAGGTATGTCCTAAAAAAACCAATAGTAAAAAAATGTGTGGAAAAACAATAAAGACGAGCAACCTTAGGAAAATATGAACAGCTCACAAGCAAGAAATGGCTTAGTACATCCGGGGTTGCTGCATGACCTTAACGCAAAAAGCATAAATTGTATTTATTGTTCTCACCTGCTGCATTTGTACCTTTAATACATTCATTGCGGTTGCCTAGCCGGGGCAAATCTTTACCATGTACACACAGTCGCTAGAAAGCCTTGAAAAAATTACAGAACCTAACCTGAGTGACCCACCGGTGGGTCATCCCGCAATGAATGTGTTAAGGTACAAGGTCGGTATGTTTGGGAGTAGCGTACAATGTTTTATTTTTTATTTTAATGAGAAAAAGTGGCAATTAGTGAAAGCCATTATCGGCACCAAAAAAGTTTTAACCTTATTCGTACTTGAGGACATTTCTTCTAAGATTGAACGTTGCCGTCACAAATAGGACGCAGAATATCTCCTAGATTTGTGCTGTACATCCCATATATTTTCCCTTTTATTGAACTATGAAATTTTCGAGGGTCAGAATTGACTTATAACTACGATAGTTGGACTCAGAACTGCTTAATTCGTGGAGGTGTAGGGCTCAATATTTTCTTAAAATTCAAAAGTCAGGTTAAGGACGTATTGTCTCATTTTTGATACTGTAGACGTCGTAGCCTCGGTAAATTCAAACCAGTAAAATCTTAAAATGTTGCCCATACCAAGCGAGAAAATATTGCGCAACATTCGCAGATTTTTCTCTTTCACCACCGCAAAGAATTTTCTTCTGTGTGACAGTAGGTGTGAAAACTTTTGATCAATCTTACCAGACTCCACTCCTAAATAGAGCGTAATTTGTATGCCAACTAGACTGCAATGTCTAATGAAGGTTGAAATAATACTCATATGCCGAGGGTGTTTATATTGAAGTCGAATAATATGTACTGAAGGTAGAAATGATATTTATTTGACAAAGGTTTCGGAGTTGAATACCAAACAACATTTAGCTTCTACATCTACATAACCCAAGAGGATCTCCTGATTGTGGTAGAAGTGGTTATTATTATTAAATATTATCCTTAATATTAAATTTATTCTAGCGTTGATAGACAGAAATGAGTCCTATATGATAGGTACAGTTACATACGCACTGAAAAACAGGCCACCCAGCTGAAAAGATACTGAGTATAGAATTGCTATTTATTTCCTCAACTAGAAAGAAGTATGCAATAAATGAGTTGATGACAATTTCCGAAAGTTCCATTCGAAAATACCAAAATCCGGATGGACGAACTCAATAATTCATGTTCATACTGTCAATGAAGCAAAATAAAATCTCTACAAATAATTCATGGTTAAAAGAGGTGTTAACTTAGTTGAAGCATTTTTCCATCAGCTATCAGGAGAAAAATATCTTGCATTAAAATATAGGTTCGATTATTCCGTTCGAAATTTTATTCTAATTTTATAAAGGGTCAGCAGTTTTCAAGCATTTAATTGCCGTACTTTTTAATACCCAGCAACAAATTGGGTACATTTAAAGCAAGATTCTAATGGTCGCCGTACCGTAGAGTTTGAAAAACAACCTTGAGCCCGCCTCAATTTATTTACAATTTGAACTCTACAGTCTGAAATCTACTCCCTATTTTCTTGGAAAGTTATTAATGTTTGTATCAATACCCCAAAATAGTTCGAAGCCTTTTTAGAATAGATGAATCATTAACTGATCACTGGCTTAACCCTTTCGGTACCATGATGCAAATATCAGAACCTTTTTCAACATATTTAACATCAAATTTAAAAAAAAGATGCTTTGTGATGTTTTACGGTCACTGCATTGTCCTGATCAAACTGTAGCTTGCACTGCCCTACCAGCGTTTGCACAGACACACGTGTTGCTCTGCATCTTAATAGGCGAAAAATGACTGCGGCTACCAGAGATGCCGTCAGTACCGAAAGGGTTAAACACAATCGTCTGATGAATCATTACCTAATTTAGTAGAAAATTGCTTCTACTTTCAGCTAGAATATTAATAAACATTTTTTCCGGATAATGTGTTGTATCATAGTTTGTTTGACATCGTAGTAGATATAACTGTAGATAGTGCGTTTATCACCAGTATTGTCTGAGATTATATGATTACACTAATAAAAAAGTCCTAAAACAATGTAATTTTGTTATTTGTGTAACAAATTTCATTTTCTCAGATATTAAAATGAAAATGTAAATATACCGTTAATTTTTGCCACCAGGATTAAGTGTACGTCAAAATTAAATTATTCGGTCTTCAATGCTTCGAATAATAAAATTTAGAGGCGAAATACAGAGAAATAATTCAAGATTAAATCTAAAGTCATTCTTACTTTCTACGACACAAATCCACTTGCAATGAACAGACTGCACAATTATAATCCATATCAATACAGCAATTTTAGATGTTACCCTTTCTCTTTTCTTCTTTTCTGTAGTAGTTGTTTATGTATATTTTAAT
This sequence comes from Trinorchestia longiramus, assembly GCA_006783055.1. NCBI lineage: Eukaryota > Metazoa > Arthropoda > Malacostraca > Amphipoda > Talitridae > Trinorchestia > Trinorchestia longiramus. The sequence continues at coordinate 68,432 of VCRD01003111.1, forward strand.
TTTTACTTGACGTAAATTTATCGACAACGAAGTTGGTGCAACAGTCGCTCTCGGATAGAATCACTCAGTTAAAAATAAAAAAATTCTGCTGAAAAAAATTAACGGCAGGCGAGGTATGTATAAAAACAAAGATGATTTTCGTAATGACACTAGGCGCCAGAAATGCTCTCAAAATATAGAACTTTGAAACTTTTCTGAAAAGAAATGGTGGTGTAAAGAAATGGTGGTGTAAAGAAATGGTGGTGTAAAGAA